>JBAHVQ010000392.1:593883-609809 GCA_036872915.1 Nanipora kamurai | reverse complement strand
GAATGGAAAGAAATTGGAGAGACGGCAGGAAGGACGAAAGACGACTCGTACGGAGATGTGCGGATAAGCTGAGGAGAATATTTTATGGAGATGTGAACGGATCTGTAAGCCATGATAACCAGTGAAAGGAAGGCAAAAATAAATAATCTTTTTTGAATAGGTGTGAACTTTGTCTTGGGATGTATAAATCTTAAGGAAAGGTAAGGTTAAGGAAAGACTTAATACAACCGCCTAAGAAAGCTACAGGATAACCATTAAGAGAGAAAGTCTGTTTGAGTTTTTCCATTTCAGAATGGAAAAAGACGTAAGAAGAGCAAATGTTAAAATATCGTGAGATATAAGTGAGAGTAACAGACCTCTTTTGTAGATCATAAGGATAAAACTATCGAAGTTGGTAAATAAACTAGTGGAAGTACATTTGTGATCGACAGAGGTTGAAAAAAATCCATTAGAACGTATTATGTTAATGTCTAGAAAAGGGAGGGATGAGTTACATTCCAGTTCGTGTGTAAATGAATGTTTGGGTGTTTCGAATTAAGATAGGAAAGAAAAGGAAGAATGTGGTCACGTGACTGAAAAATCAAAAACAATCATCAACAAAACGGCGGTAAAATAGAGGTTTGAAGTGAGTGGGGCAGTTAGCTAACCAGGATTTTTCATGATATGAAAGCAAAATATTAGCACACAGAGGACCGAGAAGTGAGCCCATATCAACGCCATCAACTTGCTTATATAAATGCACTTATATTCATTTTTAAATTACGCTTTCCGCCTGGTGTATCTATCGCTACTGCTTTTTATTTTTTAAGGCTTAATCGTTACATACCATACATCGACAGTCGGTTCAGTATTTCGATTTTCTAACAATCTAAATCTTACGAGAAACGGTAAACATTTCTGTGGAGCAAGCATTGCGATTGCCATTGTATTGTACCCCAGCCAAATTCATTGTGGCCTATTTTAAAGTTGATAGAACGTTCTGTCTAGGTCAGCAGCTAGCAAGATTTCGTTTCTTTGGTGCTTGTATAAAATATATGGAGCTTGCATGCCTGCAGGTTTATTTGTGACTGGATAAGAACCGACTTTTCTAGCTAGATACTGAATAGCACCTTTATCCATCAGGCTAAAATTATGCAAATAAATTTTATAAAAAAAATTACCCCAGACATGCTCACAGGCTCTACTGATCCTGACTTTCTGTAAGTATTTGATAATTCATGTGTTTTATGTGTTCTTAATATGTTTTATATGCTTTATATAATTTGGCTACTACTTAATGTAAATTATCATTACTATTTAGTGTTTAATTATTCGCGCGCATTGGTTTTTTTATGACAAAAATAATAATAACTTTATTTATACAGTAAAATCCTTTCAGCTATATAAAACTTGGTGAAAAAAGGATGAACGGTACTTGAAATGAGAACAACATTTTATTAACTAATAATATTGAATAAGATTATATTAGAACAGAATAATACAATATTTACCAGCTATAAATACGACTATCGATGTCAGTCCCTAAAAGACAATTCAACAACGTTTGTATAAAAGTATTAAAATATTCAGTAATTTCTCTGATATACTTTGGATAAGAATTCTAATTTTAGCTCCCAAATATCAAAACACCGACTGTCCTTCTTTACTGTTTACTCTTCGTAGATATAGCCGAAAGTACGTGATCACGAAGTTTCTTGTCTCGAGTGGAATTCTCTAATTTGAAAGCGTCAATCTCTTGCTCTGGACATTCTAGTTTATTAAAAACTTTAAAAACTGTTAAATAATTAATAAAAACGACGTCTGTTATACAAAGATAACAGTTTCAGTTCGTTTCTTATCTCTCGAGCACATTTTCTTCTTCGCTCGTTTAAAATAGTTCCCCTTGTTCGATTTTAGCTTTTTCCCCACGATTTGTTAGAATGGAGCAGCATTTATGCTATACAACAGATCAGGATCCCGTTGTTCAAAGCCTACACATCTTATCCGGGCGATAAGTCATAAAGAGTGAACAACCCAAATTTTACCTGCCGAATAGAACTATCCAGTGGGCATTTCCTTGTTCAGTAAATGAAATTTAAATTCAGTGGTTCAATTCTTGAGTAGCACTGCTCACTCGCTACAACCTTTCCGGCGGATATATACGAAATAGGAAACTTTATTTAAAAACTTTAGTCTCTGGTACTCGGATCATTAGACCAAAATTAATGACATCTGGTTTTGTCTTAACCATCGTTCAACATTTTTGCGGTGTTTAGATCCAAGTCCTTTGGCTTTCTAAGCTATTTCTATATATTTCCCTTCGTCAGTGTTCGCCAGCCCTTATACTATTTTTATAATTGTTAGGATAATAACAAAAATCAAGAGAAAAATGAGGAAATCGAAGACACATCAGCATTAAATTATTGTATCGACGACAATCCACCATGGTACCTTGCGCTTTTTCTGGGATTTCAGGTAACCTTTTTACTGTTAATTCTTTAAATTTTCTTTCTCGTAATTTATCTGTTTACTCTCTCATGTCAAGTAGTCTCCTTGTTATGTTGCATGAAGTGTCTGACGTTAGCTAGAGTAAAATAAAGGAAGACCCATCTGGACGGGAAAGTGTTCGTAATGGAGCTTTGAAACGTTCCAAATGTTTATGTTTGTTCAAGATTTAGACAAAAACGACCGTCAGTTATTACACAACCAAAGACGGAACAAGCAGGGTCAAAAGTACTTATTCTAACACTACAACAATGTTATTTTTCCTCTAACTATTGCAAAGTAAAGGTATAGCTTAGATGAAAAGCAAGGAAAGGAGATAAACTCCCACTTCGAAAACTTACATTGGGCATGTATAACTAACATTACATAAGACATTGCGCAATTTGAGAAATTTTGCCAGATAAAGAAAATTGTCTTGCAAAAAAGGTGTTGTTTCACAAAATTAGTAGAAACCAACTAGTGGGGCAGAAAAAATCCTATTTCAAAGTAATAAAACAACATAAAAAAAACCCTGAGACAGCGACAAAACTTATCTTTTCACAGGGGTAAATTTTTTACATTTTGGCCTGCAAATCATTTTTAAGTTGAATATTCACAATCGTTGGCAAAGTGAAATATTTTCTTAGCCGAAAACGGTGTGAAGTATTGTGCGAATCACAACATTTGGACAAATTAATCAATTTTTATCATCTACATTCTATATTTTGTTGCCTTTTTAGTCTTTTCTGGAACTGATTTCTGCGACAAATTATCCAAAACTCATCTGAAACAACAGCAAAAAGAGAGTTTTCCGTCATCGCTTTGATGTGAATTGACTTTGTTTGCTACGATATGGTCAATCACCATTAGACCATTTGTAGGTCAGCCAATTAGAATGCACGATCTGTAATAGACCACTAGCTGGTTTATACTAATGTTCTATAGATATCGAGTAGCGGCGATTATTGCAATAAACCTGAGTTTTTCGGCCAAAAACAATCTTTATAGCAAGTAGTTCAAGCAGTTTGAAAAATAAACTTTAAAAAATAAATTAGTTTCTACTAAAACTGTTAGATTATTCGAACTCAATTTCTGTAAGGTGTTAGTTGACTCAAACTTCGTCCTAGTCAACTATCACGTCATAGAAATTTGGAGCTCAGATCCTAACTGTTTAATATTTATGATTACCTCAATTTGAAGGTTATACAAAATCAACATAATCTTCGAGAAGTGTAAATATTTTTGGTCTTCTACTAATGATCATATTTTTGCTACTAAAACAAAAGCCAACTCAAAATAGCTAAACAAGCTTTGTAAGGTAAAGTTCAGTTAGACTCTATAGTGCTCGTCTTGATACTCTCCGCTGAACACATTCTTGTGCGTTTACATCTTCGACAAGGTATAGTGACCACACGTATAAAGGCGAAATAAATATGTGTAAATATTTCATGGTTTCTGCTTTCAAGCATACATTTAATAGTTCCAACTATTCGAGTTAAGTTTAATTTTGAGTTCCTTTGAACCAAAAACATTTTAACAAAAAGTTACAGAACCACCAGGATCCCTTTGTTGGACGGCTTGTACGTCCTGTGACAGTACAGCTCCTTCGGAAGCTTAGCATGGACCGCGCTGCCGGGGGACTTACTGGGGCTTTAGCCTCCCACTGATTCTCAAAAAATGCTATTTTTGGAAACTTTTGGCTCATTTTTACCTTTCAGCCACCCAGGAAAAAGCTTTTAGCCTCCCTTACTTAGGTAATTTGGAATGCTGTTTCCCAAGTAGCCAAGTGGTTTGGTTAATAAGGGAACGCTTCTCGTATGATGTATTGATAAATTCTCGAGCGAGAGCAGATTGTCTCATAAATACGTTGCATGACTGGACTACTGATTTGGACACACGCCGGAAAATAACAATCCAAAAGTAAGAAAGTTAAAAGGTTGGAAGACTGCCGAGCCTATGTTGAAAAATTCTAACGTTTCCACCTAAGGCCCTTCTTCAGAGAATGAAACTAGTTAAACTTGTCAGAGAGTGAAACGTTTTTGCAGAACACGTTTTACTCTCAGACAAAGCACCTTAGTTCGAAACGTTAGAATTTTCAACATAAGCTCGGCAGTCTACCAATCTTTTAACTTTCTACGCTCGTTTATATTCTCCTTACGCAGCCATCCTATTATATCATTCCAAAAGTAACCTATCTTTTGAAAAAGATTTGCGAGGAAACTGAAAGTCATGGGCTGCTGAGAGCGTTTAAAATAAAAAAATTAACAAATAAGTTTTCGTCCTTAGCACTCTACAATCTTGGAAGCGTTTTTAATATTGCTCTGTAGTTTGCGAATATTCGACGTTTACCGATTAACTGGCAGTGCATTCAGAATAGTATACCATTGGACATCTCTCAGCACTGAAGAATGTTTCATCACTTCAGTTAAAACATAAAATATTTCCTGGCAAGGTTTTAAGGCTCTTGAATATTTTAGAAGCTATCCTCGACTCGAATCGAGTGTTTTGGAGTATAGACTGGAGTCGAGTCTTTCGGTATTAGGGATTCGAGTCGGTCTGAGTCAACAGAAATTTCTGTTTGAGTCTGAATCGAGTCGAATCATTGAATGCAGTCATTATAACGCTGGTTTAACTATACTTCCCTGCCATGGGGAACTGTTATTATTTTACTCTGGCCAACGCAGATGACTTTACTCGTCAAAGGGAGATATGTAACAGTGGAGGAGTTAAAGAAATTGAGAAAAACCACCATAACAAGTCTGTTGTGAATCTGTGATCTTCGGCATTTATACATTTGCAGGGTTTTTTCATACTGATGATCAATTTGTCGTTTTCTAGCATTATTTAACTATGTTTGGGGGCACTTTGGCTACCCCTCTCTTATTGTCATCTAAGCTGTGTGTGAATGACGATTTGGTCACAGGAAATCTCATCAGCACCATCTTCTTCATGAGTGGAATTGCCACTCTGTTGCAAACCTGTCTGGGAAACAGGTAAATATTTTTAGGAAAAACATATTGTTGGTGGCAAACATATCCTTCTTTTATCTCAAACGAATCTTGGTTTCTAATTGTAATGACACTTGCGCAGTGGACTTCAGTTTTGTCTCTAACCAAATCTTCAACCAATATTAAGCCGCGAGACACATGGTGCAACATTGCAAGCAATATTACGTCAAATCCTAAATGGTATAAACTCTTAATCCTGAATGGTATACACATACCTGAATGTTATCATATATCATGAATATTCAAGTTCGCAAAATTTAATAAAAAGAAATCAGTCCAGTGGTATGAAACGTATCCTGACCTGAATTTTTCTTTAATGCTTATCTCAAATCTAATCCTATAATATTGCTCATTAGTTTCAAATCTCATTTTGGTCCATACTATTTTGTAATTGCTGCAATGATTGCATGCAATGTTGTAATGTGTCCTCGGCTTTATACAGACTGCTACTTCATGATTACTGCCCAACATCTCCCCTTTGAGTAAAAATAATTGATTATCAAGTAAAGTTTTGGCTGGAATGGATACACAAGATTTGACGAAGAAAACTTCTATGAATTCTACGGAAGTATTTTTATCCTCATCATTATCCATATCATTATCCTTATCTTTATACTTATCCTTATCCATATCCATATCCTTATCTTCATCATTATCCTTATCCTTATTTTTATCCTTATCCTTATCTTTATCCTTATCCTTATTCTTATCCTTACCCTTATCCTTATCTTTATCCTCATCCTTATTCTCATACTTATCCTTATCTTTATCCTTATCCTTATTCTTTTCCTTATCCTTATCCTTTTGCTTATCTTTATCCTTATCCTTATTCTTTTCCTTATCATTATTCTTATTCTTATCATTATATCTATTCCTATCCCTATCGCTATCCTTACTGTTATACTTATCCTTGTCATTATCCTTATCTTTACCAATATCCCCACTCTGCTTATCCATATCTAATTACTTATTGTCTTTGCTCCAGTTTTCTTCCTGCTTATCATTATCTAATTATCCTCAACCAATCCTTATTAACACAACAGTAATTTTCAAGTTTATCCAGACTTTTAATCTATTTAATTCTCCAGACTCCCAATTGTTCAAGGAAGCACGTTTGCTTATCTCGTGCCAACGCTTGCTATTTTATCCTTACCCAAGTACCAGTGTCCAACCGGATTTCTGGAAGGTGCGTTTCATCATCAAAAATAAATTTTTTTAACTATCGAAGCTTAAAAATTATTTTAACTGTCAAAGTAGTTGAACTAATCACCAATAGAAAACTTCAGATTTGGTTTGAGGTCTAAAGTAGATGGTAAATTCTTTTTCTGTTGCAAACACTTTGAAATGATATTGATTACTTATTAACCGAGTGTGAGGTCGGTACGGGAAAGCATTTGCTCCAGGATTCCGTACAGACCGAGCGACGAAGGAGCGAGGTCGACGTCTTTGCGTAAATTCCGAGGGCACATACTTTCCCGTACAGACCGGACAAACGAGGTTAATAAGGAATTATTATATGGCCGGCAAATGTATAAATCGGATTTCACATTTCGCGCCTCAAGCTGCTAGTCGGTCTGTACGAAAAACTTATTGCACAACTAAGCAGCCAATCAACGTACGTCGTTTTGCGTACAGACCGGAAAACGAACGTTGCCATATAATAAAATCGCGTATAACTCGCATTGTAAACTATCACAAATGATTCGGGTTAATAAGCCAAAGGTAATAATCGATTAATAAATCTCAACTTCATGAATAATTTATGAGTAAAACACAAAGGCAATGACTACTGAAGCGTGATTTGGGAAGTAGGATAATAAAATTTATGAACTTGCGCTGTCCTTGGATTTTTTCAGGATATTTTGTATACTGCCGATCTTCCATTGAACATCAGTACTTAAGTTTTTACTTTCAGAAGTCATGGTATCTCGTTAGTTGCTTTCTCTTCGTTCAGGACACTTTGTGAATGTTTTTCCCAAAATTGGTATAACATTAGATTGATACTACATCTATCCTTTATTCCTTGTTTTTTATTCAACAGATTTTGCTTTATTGATCTTTTATTTGCTGCCGTTGCAATCAATTTTATAATTCATATTTAATGGTCGGTATCAGAAAACGATTTAGAAATTTAATCGTGTAGTAGGGTATTAAAGTGATGGTATAAGAACCATTATGTGTGGTTTTGACGGACGTTGAAAGAGAATATTTCATACTTTATTGTTTAAATCTTAGTATAACAACAACTTTGCTTTCAGATCCAAAGAATAGCACTTATGATGGAATATGGAAAATTCGCATGCGTGAGGTAAGTATCTCAGAAGATCTTAAAAGGCAGTCTGTTTACCATTCCTTAAGGTACTCACAGATTGAATTATTAAATTCATTTAAAAGCAAAAATGGTTCTGAATTTCTTAAAATTAATTTCTTAAATTTCTTAAAAAATGAAGTAGCAAGGCGTTCCGGAGGACAACTTCAAAGTTCCAACGTTCAACAGATCAAATAATTTATGACAATTTTTTGTTTTGTCCTCCCGATGGGTTGATTAGGATGTAGGGAGCGGTGCTGTAAATATTCGTTACAATTCAGATATTAAAGTTCGTATAAAACAAATTTTTTATGGCAGTTTTTCAATGTCCAATATGCCCTTGAAACATATCGCGAACAAACAGTTCTTTAAAATGTTATTATCCAGCTTAAATAGGTATGAATAAAAGAACCATTTCTACCCGAAAACTGGCCACCACCGAGCGCAGCCAAATACTACGTGATTTGCTGGTCCAGGGCACGGTTATATAAAACTTGTAATTACAATCAAGTCAGCTGTCGGAGGTGATTAAAACATAGTTAAATTCTTATCCTCTGATCTTGATTGGCTAAAACTAATCATAATTAAAGTTAACCACCTTTTAATACAACTGGAGTCTGCTTTTTGCAAGTTGTTGTAAAGATAACAGAAATTAATTTTTAAAAAAATGAGAAAGGTACAAAATACGGTGAATGCATAAAATGTGTCGCTGGACATTTTATGAAATCACGCTCTCAGTTCTGTTTATTGAATGATTTGATATTCCTGCTTATCAAAAACCTTGACATCACCAGTGCACTTCGTAAACTAATTTCAGACCCAGTTTCCGGGAGAGATTTTTTAGAAATTGGTCGATTTTGAAGCTTAAAAACTTCTTGCAAATTTTTTCAGACAATTACAACTAGAAAAAGGTGCTTTAATCCTGCTAAACCGTGGAAACATTCACTTCATGGGCATTTTAAGCCTTTGCTGTGATTTCAAATTTTTTTGTTAGTTATATACAAAAAAAAAATTCACATCACAATTTCGTCTCCCTTATTTCGGCGCCCAGTGGGGGCAATTGCCCATCCTTGCCCACCCGTCACTCCACGGTATGAGTTCTAATACTACCTCATTAACGCCCATGAGCTAGAATTAAGACAGTTTCCATGCTGATGAGGGTATCAAAGATTAAACATCCCTCTAAGAACAGAAAAAACTGAGATGATCACGAATAGTTATTTCAGCCCGTAATTTTTTTCCGCAGAAAAGAATGAAACGGGAATTAAAACTTCAAATGGGATTTCGCGCCCATAAGGTGCAGGATCTATATGACGTATGATAATTGTCACTTTGTCTGTGTGAAGAAGTGATAGCCAATTCTTGTCATTCATATTTTTCAAGATCCAAGGTGCAATCATGGTATCGTCACTTTTCCAAATTCTTATTGGCTTCAGTGGATTGGTTGGCTTTCTTTTACGTTTCATTGGTCCTTTGACTGTTGCTCCCACTATAGCCTTGGTTGGTTTGTCTTTGTTTGGAGTGTGCTCCAGCCATGCAGGTAAACGTAATGAAGCGTTCATGTTTACCCAAAGTTACTAAGATATCCTGAACTTGGCTTTCTAATGAAATTTTTCTTAAGTGTCAAGTTGTTATCATAACGTACATAGGCAATAAATGAAAATCTATTTTTTTTACTTTGATTTTTATCTGTTTCCAGGAACTCACTGGGGAGTTGCGGCGTTGTAAGTAGTATTTTGGTGTTTTACTCAGGACCATAGGCTGGTTCTTGTTTGAGTTAAATTTTCTTTCTTTTCAAGCGGATATGAAAAGTGAGGTTTCGCCTCCTGGCCTCTGGATTGTATGCAGATGCTCATAAGTTCTCAAAAGAACTGTTTTATAACAAAATGTATTGGGGGGAGCATTTCGCTAATGATGCAACCAGTGAGGCGTCCGTGCGCTGAAGTTGCGACAAATTTCTAGAGGGGTTGGGGGATACGCTCTCCCGGAAAATTTTGAAATATAGAGGCACTCATATGTCATTTCCTGTATTTGGGGGGGAGATTTCACAAAATTCTGAAGGTTATAAAACGTGTTATGAAATACTCAAACGATAACACTTTTCAGACTTTATAATTCATAGTACTTTGTGTATCAATCATAAGATACTGTCAAAATCTTTATCAGAGAGCTCCGTTGGAAGTGGTCCGGAAAAGACTGAAGTTGGACTCGATCAACTGTCGACGACGTTGGACTGGATTTGGACTCAAAAGGACTAATTTGGTTTAAATAAACTCCCCATCTTTCTTTCTCTACCACGATGTAGTACCTTTACTGGAAGTCGAAACCCAGTCTAAACCGTTTATATCAACAAGTTTAGCTGATTTCAAACAATGGTATAAAGATAGAGTGCTGCTAAGGCGGTTTTTAACGGCTTATAGGAAACCAAAAGGGTTGGAAAACTGTCCGACTTTAGCAGTAGAAAAACTGACGTTTTGAGCGAAGGCCCTTTCAGATCAAATCCAGTCCAAACCCGGTCGAAGCCCGCTGATGTGAAGGCACCTCTAGAATTAGTCCTTTATCATTCTTAACCACCATTTACGTTTCTAAATTATGCTGTAATCAGAGACTCAAACTTCTTGGTTTGTAAATGAATAAAAATTGTTATAAAAGTGCTTGAAAAAAGTAAAGGAGGTATTTTGGCTGGATTATAGCAATACGAAATATATACAAATATTTATCAGCTCAAATCCATCGTCATGGCAGTTACCAGTAGCTGGTTTGATTACAACATAAACGAAACAAACAGATCAACTATGTCACCCGAGAATACAGATATTAAGGACATCATCTATAATCCTAATTAGCAAAAGGTGTCACGACTAGTTACCAAGAGAACCGATTATATACAGTTTCTTGGTTGACCTTGTTGTGAAATTGAGGAATTTTTAGCAATTTAGATCAATTGTCTCTCTGACGAAGAGAAGAAACTCGACACAAATGTCATCTCGAAAACTGACTCAGTTTTCTGTAATTTAACCCTTTACTTCCCCCTCACGTCAGGCTATCTGCCCTTGACGGAGTAAAATTGCCTGGCATTGGACAGTAAAATTGTAATGTTGCCAAATGGCAACAATGGCAAGGAACGGGTTAATGTATTTAAAGGCAAATCAAATATTGAGACCTTTCATGTAGACAGCCGGTCGTCACCAGGATTTGATGTCATGCTACTAATTCCACCAAGCTGGACGGAAAATTAACGGAACCACGATTGAAGACAAGTGCTACGTCATACACATAAACCAGATTAGTGTTTAGCATTTAGTATTTCTATCATTATCATATGCAGTACATATGACCTAACTGCACCTTAGCTCACTATCTGAGTCTTGGTAGCTCAATGGTGGTTCGATTCCTGTCTAGGGCGCAGAGGAAACGAGTTTTAAAGAGGGAGGGGGGAAATGTGAGAAGTGTCAACCAAGTAACGATTCTTTTTTACAAGGCCTCTTAAGTGCGTTTGTGATTTTTCTTTTTTCTTTCTTGGTTTTTTTCCGTACTTGGACGTTCACTGATTTAACAAGAAATTGGTGGTGAGAAAAGCAAGACCGCCCAAAAAAGTGGCGGTGGTGGTGGGTCAATTTTCCCGATGTTCCCCAGCTCCACGGTACTTGACAATCTGAAAGACTTATAGCATATGTGTGATACATCTTTTCTACCCATTTCTATTTATGAAATATCGCTTATTACCGGTAACCTAAATTATATACGTAAATAGACAAAGTCGGCTATTCCTTGTTTAGGCTTGTTGCCACCTAATTCCCATGATGAGATAATTCAGTTGAATGGTTACTTTTATTCTCCAGGTGAATTATCTTCACCACGGAAACAGAGTGACAACAAACGTAAACAAAGCTTAGCTGAATTTTTGTATAATTTTATTATGTTTTATCTTATCTTTTCCTTCTGTTTCTTTAACAGGACCATTGGTATTATCATTATTTCATCTCAATGCCTGTCTCATGTAAAGGTTCCAATTCCAATTTATACATGTAGGAAAGGATTTCGTATATACAATCTGAATATATTTGGATTATTTCCGGTGAGTAGTAGAGAGGGGATCAGTCTAGGCGCACATAGATACACATCAAGAGGGACCGAGGAATAGAGACAGAAAGACAGACGAACCAACAGAGCAAGGGAGAAAGTGCTTAAGAGTGCTATTTGCTAAGGTGTATCATGGTTGAGTAATCATGATTTTCCCTTAGACAACTTTGTTTCTCAATTAAAATAATGGTCTTATGACAACAATTTTATAATGCGTAGTGATTGTATGTATGCATGCGTCTTCAGTATGGATATACAATCGCACTACCAAAGTTATATTAAACTTTTGATATCTTTATTAACTCTATTTTTCCAGTCCCACTAATACCCATCACCAGCGTACGACGGAAACTTTTGATATTTTCATCCACTTCCTATTCAAATTTTGCATTCAAACCAGGTTTTTTTAAAATGTGCGTCAAAAATTAAATCAGGAAAGTGATTTTACGCGCTCGTAATATCTCAAGGCACAACGAGCCTTGATATGAAGTTAAGCAAACGTTTTTGACTTAGCTTTTCAATCTTCTCGGACAATAATGAGTTAATGCACCTAAAGTATAGAAATGCCACTTTATTTTTTAATTTCTGAAATCTTGGCGAGAGGTGAGCAGGTCAATGTACTCTCACTTTTTGGTAAGAATAAGGCTCTACAATATGAAATATTTTTTCCCACTAGTGCGTTAATTAAATACCTATTTATAAATAAATTTCAATATTGTCATTTAGGTAATGATTGCTATTACCATCAGCTGGGCCCTGTGCGCCATTCTTACTGCAACGGATGTTTTATCCAAAGACTCCAAAGCAAGAACCGACATTCAGTCATCTGTTATATCAGATTCACCTTGGTTTACAATTCCTTACCCAGGTAAATAATCATCGTTGAGCCTTCTTAATTCATACGCCAAATGTCAACAAAATGAATATTTTCCTATTTTTAATGCTAATATAGAGTTAACATTAGGCTTAGAGCGAGTTTCAACAGTAATTCTAACATTATTCATAATCTTACCTTGATGAAAAGATGATTTAACTTCCGGGGCAAAAAATAGTATCAATTACATACCCAAAAACGTGCTGGCGGAACAACCATGTTCTTGCTTGCTATTCCATCACCCTGAAACAACCCTGTTATGGTGCATGAACCATATCGTTCAGTTGCAACAACGTTGTTCAAGTCAGTTTTTTTATAAAGCCATGAACAGACTTTTTGACTGGCCAGGTCAACACTATTCAAGCCTGTTAACAGGCAAAAACAAAGCTGTCTTTTTTATGTGTGTACGTTTAACACAAGCAATGATAATCTAATTAATTAATCAATTAATTATAATATTTAGTTCATTTGGACATTTATGACATTGTCACTATTTCAGTTGACCTTATTAATTAGTTACATAAACTCACTAGAACATATTCACCACAAAAAAATAATGCAGACATCAACGACGACGACGAAAAAAATTACATTTATTAAATCTGTCCTTTCTAACCCAACGAAGTACATATTTTCTGCCAGAAACATAAAACTAGCTAAATATTACCAATTTTTTCACTAAAACTTAAAAGTGATACTTGTCTCACTATGTTTAATTACAAGTGATGTTTTTCTAGACAATGCAGCTTTTGGTTCATATCTGTCCTCTACCTCCATTTTTTGAATTTTACCTTCTAGTTCCTCTGACTGTCCGCTTGGTGGTTGTAGGACATCGGACACGGCTTTTACCAAAGTGTTGCTAGGTCGCTTGTAGGAGCGGACAGCCGTGTTGCGGTGACCAGTTTTAGACATAATGGTCTGTTCGTCAAAAGTTCCCATTTTATATAATTGCGTTGCTTTTACAAGTCACTTTTCCAGAGGGATTTGTGAAGCTTCGCCTTTCCATGTTTATCTTCGCTTCCGTGCACATCGATTTCAAATACTTCGACAAAGTATTAATTCCAATAGGCTGCTGTCCATACCTAATATCATCTAGTTTATTGCTTTGAAGTGGCTTTCGGTAGAATCTTCCATTCTTTGGAGTACGTCTCAAGTATTCTCTGAACAATGCTATTGTTTGAGCATACTGTTTGAGCATACTGTTTGATAGTTTTTACGCCAACTTTCCACAGGAACAATCATTCCTGATGACCACAACTGTCCTGCATCCTCCACTGTTAAAGGATCCGCTGAGATCTTTTTAGTACCAATACCAGCTCTGGTCACCTCTTTTATTCTAGAATCTAACGCCTTTCGAGATGATTGAAAGTGAACGTCGTCCTTCGAAAGAATTTTTAAATCGTATCTATTTAATCATCACGAAAATGTCTTAGCAGTCCTGTTGAAATACCGTACAACTAGTTTGCTGGGTACGGTTTGCCAGCTACTCTCATAACTTCCAGAATAAATCTAGTTCGCCAATAATTAAACTCTTCCGGACAGGTGGATTCGAAATCAAGAAGAACAGACGTATATTCATCGTGCAGAGTTTCAATTTGACTATTGCGATGTTTAGCCCAGGCTCGGTAAAGGTTGACTGACCAGGATGTACTTTGTCGAGTTTTCAGTTACAATGTCCCTCGCATAGATGCAAGGACACTCGGCCTTCGGCCATCGTTGGCTTCTATCTACGCTCGGGACACCATATCCCGTAGCACACTCACATTCATTGTCTAACCCTTACATAAATTGCCTTGGTAAAATTTACAGTTTCCAAAGAAATCAATGAATACATAACAATTAAGCACTTCGTAAATTAGTTCTCGGTGAATTAGCCCGCTTTCTTCAAACTCCTGACATTAAACAAGTCCTCCGAGACTTAAAAGAGAAAATTTAAGGTAAGACCCTAGTATTAGCGATCAGTCCTTAGTATTCGGATTAGCATAATTTTTATATATATTTATATGCGAATTATCACGAGGGGCATCTTAATGTGACAGACCGAAAATTCGTTTCGCAAACAGAGTGCATATATTGTTCTGGTGGAAGAGTTCATGTTTTACTTTCTTAAAAAAATGCGCTAATTATTCATATGGAAAATTAAAAAGAAATCAATATTTAATCAATATTTGTAAATATGGATAAAGTATTGATTAATAAAAGATCAATTTTCTGTTAAGGTTAACAGGCTTAAAAACTCAATTTGAGTTATTGCTTTGTTAAAACTAACTAGTTTTTACCTTTTCTATACGGCTTCCAAACAAAGTATTCATTACACAGACTCATAGCTTTTTTGAGTAAGATAAAATATTCGCGCTAATCTTTATGGCGATTCACCATGGCTCACGTTTGTAAATTGTTTTAAAGATCTCCCGCTCATGTTTCTTATTACTGATTTATTTATTTATATATTTATTTATTTATTTGTTTAACTTTATGTATATATGGCAGCCTACCAACAAAATCTATAAAAGAATAGTATAGAAAAGAACCAATATTGATACTTAATTTTTTGTACATTTTTCTTTCAGGTCAGTGGGGCACGCCTACAGTGAGCCTAGCTGGTGTGTTTGGAATGTTAGCTGGCGTACTTGCGGGTGTAGTAGAGTCTATTGGAGATTATTACGCATGCGCTAGACTCTCTGGCGCACCGCCGCCTCCCTCTCACGCTATCAACCGGGGGATTGGTATGGAAGGTATTGCATGCTTTTTAGCTGGAGCGATTGGAACTGGTAATGCTACGACGTCATTTAGCGAGAATATTGGAGCTATTGGGATCACTAAGGTAAGAAAAAGTATATTCAAATTATTTTATCCCAAAGTATAGCGCAAAATTTTTGGTTTTAAACGTTTCATATGGGCAGTATTTTATAACTGAAATAATTGAATGAAAACCATCCAGCTTTGTCAAAATGTCTTTATCGAATTCTAACGGAAAAGTTAAAACATCGCCATTAAAAGTTTCTTCTTACGAATATTATACAATTATTGGACGAGGTTGAGCAAAATATCGTGATTTATTAGTGGCGAGCAGATCAATTATTTGCCGATGCTGAAGGCAGAGGCAAATAATTGATTAGCGAGCCACTGATAAATCACGATATTTTGCGAAAGCCGAGTTCAATAATTGTTTTATCATTCACTCGAAAAA
>JBAHVQ010000392.1:569282-579470 GCA_036872915.1 Nanipora kamurai | reverse complement strand
GATTTCTGAGCCCTAGACGGGAATCGAACCCGCAACCTTCTGATGACCGGTGAGACGCTCTAACCATTGAGCCACTGATATTTACCAAGCTCCCACATGAGCAGACTTTCTGTTCGGTGTTTAAGTATTCGATCATTATTATCATATCGTGACTCCCGCTTAGGCAGTACATATGACGAACCTGCAGCCTAGCTCGCCATCTGAGTCTTAGTGGCTCAATGGTTAGGGCGTCTCACCGGTCATCAGAAGGTTGCGTTTTCGATTCCCGTCTAGGGCTCAGAAATCGTTTTTCTGAGTAAACGAGCTTAACGAACGTCCTCTAGTCGTTCTGAATGAAATTATAATTGTGCTTAAAGTAAATTCGTTTACAACAAGTAATTAAATATTCCGTTAAACTGAAATTCAATAACGTCAATGTAAAAAACATTAACATTTATGGTGTTTCATTAGCGTCAATCAAAATTCAATAAGAAAAATGGGGGAATCAACAAAATAAAATAAAAAGTCATTGAAGGATAACGCGTATATATTGATATATGTTGTATGAAGAAGACTGGTAATAACAATTACCAAGACTGCCAATGTCTACAGGAAATTTTTGCACAAGATATAGCACTTAAAACGTCGTTTTCATATGTGTGCAGCTAGAGTAAGCGTTACAATGACTGGACAAAGAAGGGGACAGAGAATTTCGCAGGATAACAGGGAAATGTTCATACTGTCTTTTAAAGAACCAGAACAGAACTGTATCTTAGAATGGCGGATATTTTGGGGTTCAATCGCTCAACTGCCACAAGGATAATCTCCAAATACTGTAAATTCGAGAAGGCAAGATTAAGAGCCCTTATGAACCTTACCTTGTCTTCCTGCGATGTTCTTTCTCTCCTTCTTGATTCAGTCAGTATAACGTTCACTCTAGCTGCACACATGAGAAAACAACGTTTTAAGTGCTATCTTGTGTAATTGCACCTACAACATATACCCACACGTTATCGCTATTTGACTTTTTATTTTATTTTGTTGATTTTCCCGTTTTTGTGATTGAATTTTGATTGACGCTAATGAAATACCATAAATGTTAATGTTTTTTACATTGGCTTTATTGAACTTCAGTTTAACGGAATATTTAATTACTTGTTGTAAATGAATATCCTTTTTGCACTATTGAAATTCGATTGGCGTTATTGAAGTTTGAAAAGCGCTGTTGAAAATGAACATCGCTTTTGCTTTAATGAAGGGCAAAAGGTGTATATGTTACAGGAAAAAAAGGGAAAAAACAACAGCACGAATGCACTTTACAATATTGTGTTCGGTTTACGGTCATGAACGTTTTCACGTACGGATACCAGCGTGTTATCAACTTTTTACTATCCTGTACGTTGGAATGTTTTGGCATTAAAATAATTAATGTACAAACAGTATCATCCCTCCGTGTCCTAACTACGGTGTTCTTGCTTGATAGACCACGAGAAATACCAAGCAATACCGACACACACTGTCAACAAATTAAAAACGGATTCATTAGATTATCAGCAGTTATATGAAAAACCCTTGAAAATTAGAATATATTGATTCTATTGATTTCCTTATTTCAGCTCCCCGAACAAGCTTTGCGTGACTTGATAGTGGCCACAGTAGCATTGAAGTATACCCAGTCAAACTCCGTGTGTTACGCCAAAGACGGGCAGGTACAAGGCTACTTGTATAGTGTTTCTAGCGGTTGCCAAGGAAAGTGTAATTCACTAAACTGTTCAACTTTGGTCTTTTATAAAACGTATCCATTTTCTAACTCAGTGAATGTAAATAGGTTATTGGAATTGGTGCTGGTCAACAGTCACG
This sequence comes from Nanipora kamurai, assembly GCA_036872915.1. Taxonomy (NCBI): domain Eukaryota; kingdom Metazoa; phylum Cnidaria; class Anthozoa; order Scleralcyonacea; family Helioporidae; genus Nanipora; species Nanipora kamurai. Next base: position 577,631 of record JBAHVQ010000392.1, on the reverse strand, counting down.
TATTCATTGCACTCGTTTGGCGGGAGACAAGGCAAATAACTGGTAAGTTCTATACACGCTACCGCACTAGGGCTGTCCACCGAATGTCGAATACTCGGTGTTCGGTTTCACTCCTGAGTTTTCGGTTTGCAGTTGAACAAATCGAATAATCACTTTTGACTGAATAGAGCGAATAATAATAATATTTTAAATCCGAATACTGACCGAACAGTGAGAATGTTCGAAATTCGAACATGATGGCCGGCCGAATGACCAGACATGTCATTGATTGTGAAGAATCTGAATTGACGATATTTTGTTCCGAGCGAAATTCCTTAATTCCCTCTTTAGCGTAGGATTTTGGATTATATTTTAATTCACAAAATAATTCTTAAAATATTTCATTAATGAAAATAGTTATCTACGCCATTTTTCTGGTAATTGTAGGCGCTTTAATTCGTCATGTAAAAACTGTATACGTCAAGTAAAAATTGTTTTCACGATATATACATTTCTCAAAGTTGTCGAAAAGTTCTGCCGAAAATTTAAGCATACTCACGAAAAGAAATTCTCATGCCTATCTTTGTGCCAGGCTGCTTGTAGGAGACCTATAAATATATCTATATTCAACTGACTTATGCAATATTTATGTTTACTTCAACATTTTTAGGTGGTTAAGACAGCATCCGAACGTTCTTGGCATGAAATTCAGATCGGTAACTGAAAAGTTGTAACATTCAGTCATTTTATATGAATACATCTAATTTTTCTGCAACTATTCTTATTTCTTCTAAATCTGTCAACTTCTTTTATGTCTAATTTTCTTAACTGCATGGATTGATTTAATATTTAGCGGAGAACTAGCCTGTGAGTGCGGTCTTTGGGTAGAGACTGCTTGCAGGTTGTGCTACTTTCAGGTTCACCCTCATCGTCTATCCTCTAATCCAAGGTGCCTCTAAAAGTTAAATTCAAATCTTAAGTTACGTTTTGTGAGAAATTCCCATCTTGAACTATCAGCTTTTTAGAGTTCATTCTTACAGTCTTTATTTATATTCTGGAAAGAATGGTCAGATTAGGACTAATCGATACTGAACTGTTTATATTTTTATATCGATTTCTTTTTTGAAAAGGGGGTAAAAAGAGCAGAGAAATCGAACGTCATCGATGTATATGTAAATGGAACAGTTGGTCAGGTATGAAATTGATGTTTTAAGTTAGATATCACAAGTTAGGCTCGTGGTCTCGGTGTGATGCGTAATGTCGTCTGTTACTTGATCACTAACAACATTCGGTCATTTTTTATTTATTTCTCTTTGAAGGATATGAAAAAGACTACTTGGGAATCAATGTTTGATGATCCTCCTGGTGACCTAACTACTGTATGTTTCGTTGAGTTATGATTTGTGTAGCTCGAGAGGATTTCGTTGGTTTGGTGCGATGAGCGTTTATCTTAAAATAGCATAAAACTTGGCATTCCAAAGGTCGAACTGGCGAGGATTTCCAACCTTTTCTTATTACATACCCCTGGCTCATTGTAAAGATTTGCTTAGAAACCCCGGGGTATTAATGGTATGTTAGATGGCTATTTGGAGGTGCAAGTAAGCCTTATTTTCACATAGGAGAACGGCACCATTTACAAAGAACTTACGCAAGGGGAACTTGATCGCGTCCATCTCGTCATCTGTCGAAGATTCGATTTGGGGCTTCGCGTTTCGACATTCAATTTGGGGTAGAAATGAAAATTCAGTTAAGAGTGAACCTCCTCGTCACGGCATTTCCTATGTACATGTTGAAAAAAAAATACTTCGGGATTAAATAAAAAAACCCTGGGAGGTACCTCCGGCTTCAAGTATTTACAAGGTGAACCTCCTGTTCGATAGATTTTCCCATGAAGGGAAGAGATTACTCGCCTCAAATGAGAGTAGATGATGTAAACTGTTACTCAGACGATTTTCTGGCGGTTATTTTGCCAAGGGTATATTAGGAAAAAGTCATTGTACGTACCTTCACAGGAAGAAAGAGAGAAATGGTTGAAAAGCTTGAAAGATGTCGCCCTGAGCTCCGATGCGTTTTTCCCTTTCCGAGACAACATTGACCGAGCTGCACAGGTATGAGTGTAAATATTTGTAATCTAAATACGTCTGTAGTATCAGTTTGAAGTTACCAGTAATCAAGGATCGCTAAGTTTATTCTTGGAATTACGGCCAAGGTTAAGATCAAGCTGAAAACCGGAGTTGGGTTTGCAATCAAGGCTAAGTTTTTTAAGACTTTATGGGGAAAAAGATGAAGTTGTTGTCATGGTTACTCATCTTGTTACCATTTCCAGTTTTCGGTCCTGTATGGTTACTTTTTGGGCTTTCTTTCGAACGTAACCATATTCTAAAAGTTCAATGAACCTTTAATTTGTACGAGCCATATGTACCGAGAGTTGACTGTGCAAGTAAGACAACCCATACGGTATGCTGCTAATCGAGAACAAACAGTCGAACCTTTAGTGTCCCTAATGAATCGCTGCTCTCGGGAGAAGCAATTAGAGTTATTTATCTAGTCAAACTAAATGTGATTTGTGCACTTTTTCTATATGGTCGTGTTGATACGATATTGGTTGAGTTTTAGCAACAAAAAATTCGGTTGGAAAAGTCGGCATTCGCTCTAACCTTGATCCGGCGGAATTGATGATGGATGGAATTGATGGATGGAATTCCATGGCATATACAGTACCAGGGGCGCAACCACGGGGGCCCTCCTCTGCCAGCTAAGAAATTTCGGAAATAGCATATTACGAGTTATAAGCAAATAAATGCAACTATAGTAAATTAAATACTATTATTGATAATTAAATGCAGCTATAAATAATTAAATGCAGCTACAAATAATTAAATGCTACTATAAATAATTAAATGCTACTATAGTTAATTAAATGCCACTATAGTTAATTAAATGTCACTATAGTTAATTAAATGCTACTACAGTTATTTAAATGCTACAGTAGTGAATTCAATGCCACTTTAGTTAATTAAATTAAAATATTGCACCAAAACTTCATGAAATCGTCATTGATCATTATCGTCGTCTACCATACAGGGTGTCTCAAAACAACGCCCGCCATCAAACATTTCAGCAAGTCTTTTTTATACGGCGGAGTATAATGGCGTAGTTATATAGATATGAAAGCTTTGTTATTTTGTGCAAATTCCACGGAATCTTGTTCATCGATTTAGTAACTGCAGCACTTGGACGAAAGTTACCTGTAAACTGAACTTGTCCATCTTCAATAGAAACATAGGGTAGAGGGTACATTTTCTTGTTATGGCAGGACGTAAATCAGTTATTTTTTTCTGTTAAATTTGAAACTGTAAATTCAGAAAGCTGCGTTGTACAGGGAAATTAATTTATAATTTGGACCGCAATTTAAACCACAACACTTCCAATTTAAGTAAGAGGGCATTTTTAGGGACACCCTGTATGAGGAATGTAGCACAATATTTACTTATGTATCAGTGGTCGGTTCAAAGCCTGCATAGCTTATCTCGTGGGTAAGTCTGAATTAGTGTATAGACGCATTGAAAAAGCAAACATAAATTTTATCTGTCGAGTAGAATTATCCAGTCGGCATCTCCATATTCAGTGCATAAAATTTAAGTTCAGTTGACCGGTACTCACTCGTTGCAACTTATCCACCGGATAAGTTATCCAGGCTTTGAACAACTGACCTAAGGTCACCAATTGTCTGAAAGACACGGATTTTCTTCTAATGGCAGTCCATTTTGCCATAAAAATACATGGATCGAACCTACATTATGGATCTTCATATTTTTGTGAATAGTGCTTCCAAAACCATTACCAACCGACATTTTGAGGAAATACAGTAAGAAACATTCTCCGAAGAACAGCATCTTTCAATCCCAATATTCGAGTTATAAAAGAAGACGAAACTTATCACGGTAATATTTCGACTTTATTTCAAAGTCATTGTCAAACCAGAAATAAAGTCAAGTTTGACAATGACTTTGAAATATAGTCGAAATATTACCGTGATAAGTTTCGTTTTGTTTTATAACTCGAGTGTTGGGTTTGCAAGGTGATGTTCTTCGAAGTATGTTTCTTGATGTAGTGCTTCTAAGTTTTGAGGTTTAAAAATTCAAAAATTTTTGGGGCGAGGTTGCCCACGAACCCCAAAGAATACTTGGACCCTCCGACGAAAATCTTACTGGCGCCCACGTACAGTAATCATCAAAATCATGGTTTATTACTAACTTTGAGTGTTCAGTACACAATGCCGGCAGGAATTTCGGATACTTTTTGAACTCTTTAGCGTATTTTTGGGTATTTTGATTGATGTCGATTTTTATAAGATATTTGATATAGTACTTCTCCCCTGGCCGACTCCGAAAACGGTGAATAGTGCGCTATTACGATGAAGATATGTGTATTGACTGTAGATTTCTCATTCTCATCAATAATTCATAAGTAAAAACAAGGAAATACATAATTAAAAAATCATTATTTAGGAATCGAAAGAAGATTGCAATTCAATTTTACCAACTTTTTGAGAAGTACTTTCAAACGCTCATTAGGTGTTTTTCCTCCAATTTCAAAATGTCGCGCAACTCGTTAAAAAACTCTACCCGCTTCGTTTTTAAATTTGCTTCTCGGACTCACCAACTCTTGTTAGAATAATACTAAAAAATACTTGATACCGTGCAGTTAATTTTACTCAATTTCAGATCGTCTCTACACCGAGTTATGCCGCCGACTATCGCATTGCCCTAGGTTAAAATGAACGAACATTCTATTGCGTTTGTAAGTACGTACGAATGCTTGCAAGTTTGGATTACCCATCGTCACTGTCCATTGTTGTCCAGATGAAAAACTATCAGACGGATATATTGATCCCAAAAGCAAGAAAGCAATCGAAATTATGCAAAACTTGCAAGTTTAACGACTTGGTGAGTAGGTCTGAGAGAAATGTTGTAATAAATGTTATTTCTTTTGTTTTATTGTAGAGTGGAGTGGAATTTATTGCAAGTCCAGCCGGTTCAGTGGCAGACGAGGTTGTAATTGAAGCAGCCAATGAACACAACATGGTGATGATTCACACCAACTTACGTCTATTTCATCACTAGAGATTTCCTTGACCATGTGCAAAAAAGTACTCTGAAGCCGTGAAAGAAGAGGCAGTTTCACGGGAAGTCCGTGACTTTAAGCTGGTGTAAATTGTTTACTAGATGTTGTTTTAGTTCATTAGATACCACTTCGTGTTGATCTTACGTTGTCCCCGAATCCGTCGATCGTGCTGAATTGCGTGCATCCCGTACCAGACCGTACCTTGTCACTGACAAAACTAGAAATCGTTGATAAGTAACATAATCAGGAATAAAAAAGATTGGGATAAAATATGGGATAAATTGTGAGCTTGGGTTTGTCGAGCTTGTTGTGCATATTCTACCAGGAATCTGTTGGAGGATTTTAATTAACTAGATTATCCGCTTTATTACTCGCGGCTATTTTTTTTTTTTCATGTTTCTGTTCTTCTCTTTCCTAAACGTTTGATACGACGAAAATTAACTGAAACGGGCGTTCTTTGGGGTGAACTTCTCGTTTGTTTGAATTTTATGAACCTGGATTTATTGACCAAATTATCCTTCAATTTATGTGTTGAACTTATTTAAAAGTTCCTCACGAGTGGACCACGGGTTGGTCAGACGGAGCCATGACAGCAGGCTTGCCATATCAACACTGAATGTAAGTTTGCATGGCGACTTAAGTTGATCACTCTGAACAATCGAACGTCCCTGCATTCTTTTCTAAAATGGGCAAGTCTACTTCTTAAAATGGCAGGTATATGAAGTTGGTTTCAAACATCATCCAAGTACATAAATCCTTTTCAAGAGATTTTAAAAGTTTTTAAATCTCGGGGAGTTAACGTGATGCCAGCTTAGCTTAATTCGAGATCCCTTGTGGGCTCTTTAAGTTAATTCAAATGAACAGTCACCTCGAAAAATTTGGTACGACAGTAATCCCTGGCGTATCCAAGATTCTCAAACATGAGGGCTACTGTTACATACCCAGAATTACAGCCACGATGTTAACTGGCAGGTTTGACATCTACGTATAGTTTGTGGAACACTACGTTCTATTAATTTTAATGCTAAGCTTTCGACCTGTTGACTCAGGACTTCATCGGAACAAATTGCCAACGACCCGTTGCCTCATGTTATATATACGAAACAACTATTAGAAATCACACAAGACAGCTACACTTCAATTTTAATTAACTAAAACTAAAGACAACTGAGTAAAAGAATTAACCGAACGTGGTGTTCCACAAACTATACATAGTATATCAATTATCACCATGCAAAACTTTAAAGGATTGAGGTTTGACATCCGTGGCTAGTTTTCACAAAATTTCAAAAGCGTTCCTGGAGTCTGAGAGACCATGGCTCCGCAGCTCAAACAGCTTGCTTGTTTCACTAATTCCTATTCGCCACAGATGAAGCGTATTCCCATGAAAACCATTTTCCCTCCCCAATTTAATTTGACCCTGAAGTGGAACCCCCTAATCAGGCGACCTGGAGCCACCACCGAGTTCACACGTCACTGTAAACCGTTGGAGCTGAAGTTCGCACAAACTTTCAGCAGTGAGTGAATCATATATGTGAGTTTTTGAAGGGAAACTCCAGCAGAATGCTCCCGGTAAAATGTCAGTTCATCAATGCGACGTGATTGAGTAAAATGTTCTGCTGTTAAGTCACGTGTGTTAGTTGTGTCTCTGATGATCGCAAAGATGTGCGAAGTCAAATTTAGCAAATCCCGAGAGTCTAAGAATAGAGGGGCCCTAACGTTTAAACTGGAAATGCTAACTTACCTGCGCAATTGGGAGATCTTCACTCTCGCGTATGTCTGGAACTAAACTACACTAAGCCACATAGTTTTCCGAACTAAATCTGCTCTATCCCATTGTGAACAAAAATTTTCTGTTTCGATTTGTCCAACATTTAATTTCATATACAGTGGAACCCCGTTCATACGACCACCTTCGGGCCATGAAATATTAGTCGTATTAACGGGGTGGTCGTAGTAACGAGGTAAGGTCACATTACGGTACAACACGCTTTAAACATGTACTGCACATGAATACCTTTAATTACACTTTAAATCAACCTTTTTACAGTTATTTTTCAACCTTACAACCGTAATTCATTGCAACTAAACAAAACCGAGTACATGTAATGCGAAAAAAGAATGAAGTCTTTCAGTTCCTCAACAGGATATTGCTTCTTGTGAAATGTCCCGAAGAGCTGTTCTCTATATAATAGCTTACAGCACGTTACACATTAGCAAGTTCAAACGGTTTTGAAAAAGTCTGTGAGCTTCGATTGGCTTCGCCTTTGCTTAATATCCTTGCCGGATGTTATACCGATTAAACATGCTAACCACAAAAATGTTTGCCTAAAAACATCCAATAAAATTTTAATGCCTTATTTGTCAGATTGTGTCTGTCTTCATTCAGCTTCCTCACTAGGCAATTTAACCAGTCGTATTATCGGGGTAATTTTATAAAAAAAACGAGGACTGAGGACTCCAAAAGGTGGTCGTTGGTCGTAATAACGGGGTGGTCGGAGTTTTTCAGATAAGAGAATGTGTGGGCTTTTGTTCGGGCCACAAAAAAGTGATCGTAAAAAAGGGGTGGTCGTATTAACGGGGTGGTCGAACGGCGGGGTTCCACTGTAATCAAATGCAATTATGGGAGCCCGCAAAACGTTATCCGATCCTGACTTGGCTGGTGCCCATTGGGTTCTTAAATGCAAGACGTTCTGGGCCCGGTTGTGTAAACTACGATTACCACTGATCCTAGGTTAAAATTTATTCGGCTCTTTTATTCGACGTGTTCTGCTTAGTAATTTTAATTGAAACTTTCCAGAAGAAAACCTTTCTATATTAGAATGACATCTTAACAGAAAACTTTGAACATCCTTTCCTACATTACGAGTATTTCATCCACAAAGTTTTCACTAATCCTGGATTAACGTAATCGCCTTTCGAACAACGCGGTTCATCTGGATAAATCCTGCAGGAAAATAGAGGCAAAGGAATTTTTAAGCAAAACGAAACCTATATATTTTACCTATATTGTTAGGAAAATAAGCACAGGTATAAGATAAAATCTTTAATCAAATAACCAAGCGTTATAACTATATGGTCATCTTCAAGATTAAACTATTGTTAACCCTGAAGATGACTGTCGAAAACTTTGGTTATTTTTATTAAAGATTTTAACTTACACCTGTGTGTAACGTGTTAATTAAAACAGACTGCTTCCGGACAGTTAAATATATTGTAATAGGATAGACTCAGGCGGCAGAG
>JBAHVQ010000392.1:559019-569182 GCA_036872915.1 Nanipora kamurai | reverse complement strand
CATACATACATACATACATACATACATACATACATACATACATACATACATACATACATACGTACGTACGTACATACTTTATTATCTTTCCCAAAGAGGCTTTTCCAAAGATAATTACATAATTTCTGTATAATAGCTGAAAATTAAAAATAACTATGTATCTACTAATATTACAAATATAAACTAATTTATAAATAAATGAACTATTTGGTTAAAAACCCTTTCAGTAACTTCTGTCTCAAGTATCGTTTAAAGAAATTAACTGACACGCAAAGTTTTAAAGAGGCATCTAAAGAGTTCCACATGCTAACAATCTTGTAGTAGAAGGTTTGTTGACCAGTAGCCGTCTTAAAAAGAGGAATATGAAGTTGTTGCGAATTCCCAGTGTTACGGTTGGATACATCCTGGCGTTTAATAAATTGAGATGAGATGTAGGTGGGGACACGGCCCGTCCTGCACATAAAGGCCACGGTAACACTGCGAAACTACGGTTGAATAGGTACAGGAAGCCAGTTTAAAACTTTTAAAATTGGTGTATTCTACTTACAACGCATTTTTCTGCAAAAACTACTATAACTCTGTCTTCATCAAACGTAACACTTACAGAGACAATGAACGCAACGAAAACAACAGTCCAACAACAACAACTACAGCAACCGATACCCTACATAAAAGGTACATCAGAGATTATCTCGCGTATCATGCGACCATACAACATACGAGGAACACACAAACCGATCACAACTTTACAACATGTGCTTACTAACATTAAGGACAGAGAACAACCACACGAAAGACAAGATGCAGTTTACAATATTAATTGTTCCGACTGCCAAGCCACTTATATAGGTGAAATCAGCGGTAATTTAAATATATGATTCACAGAACACAAACGAGCGACAAAAAACGGAAACAAAACCAACCACATTGCCGAACACCGCCGATAAACCAAATACAACATTGACTGGGAAACAGCAAAATGCATTACTTACAGCACCAGCTACAAACAGGGACTCACACTAGAAAGCTGGTATACGAACTTAGAACAAAAGCCATCAAACCGATCACAACAATTACCGGAACCTTACAAACGACTTACTCACAAATTCAAACGAGCAAACAATCAATCGACTTAACACTTCGACAAACTGATAGTTAACGCATACACAACCCAATGCTTTTCACAAACAACCACACCTCATGACACACACTTATGACGCATGAACCAGATACAAATACAGGCGAACCTGACATTTACTCTCCTTTTGACTCTGAAGATGACCGCCGCTGAGGCTGTGTAAAACGTCAGTCACTTCCACCAACAGTCTATCTCAAGACTACACTAACCAGGACGATCAACTTCCACAAACATTTGACGATTCTCCCAGGTTCAAACCATTTACTTTGTAACATGGTCGTACTTTTGTGCACCGCAACCTTCTGATGACCGGTCATCAGAAAGTTGCGGGTTCGATTCCCGTCTAGGGCTCACAAATTGTTTTTCCGAGAGAACAATCTGGACGAAAGTCCCCTAGTCGCCTGATAGTTACCAAGCTCCCATATAAACAAACTTTCTGTTCAGCATTAAGTATTTCCATCGTTATTATCATGTTGTGACTTCCGCTTAGGCAGTACATATGACGAACCTGGAGCCTAGCTCACCATCTCAGTCGTGGTAGCCCAATGGTTAGCACCGGTCATCAGAAGGTTGCGAGTTCGATTCCCGTCTAGGGCTCAGAAATCATACTTCTGAGAGAACGAGCTTGACTGTTCAGCATTAAGTAATAGTAATCATAATTATTTTGAAAACATGGACAGATCAACCAATAACGGTTGAAATGCAATCCCCATGTGACGTTTTTGAAATTGTTTAAAATGCCGACTTAGGATATGTTTTATGAAGTCGAAAAATTCTAAACTGGATTTTTTTTAATTGAATTTTTTTAAACTTGATAAACTAAACACTTCGGTTGATACTGCCAATTCTGTTGGAATCTACATATACTATTGATTTAGACGACATATCATCCATTTTAACGGAGCGTTTGATCTGATGCCAAAAAACCTAGACGTTGATCATAGCCTATCGATTAGGTATCCATTAGTTTTTTCAACAAACCTCATGGAGTTTCGATATCAGCTAGATAATAATATCTTTATTTCAATTGTTAGATCCTTTCAGCTACCAAGCAGCTATTAACAGGATCCGATAAACTATACAGTTAATACCAATAAATAAATGAATAATAAATTTGAGCACTTTTAGTCGGTGATATATAACCAATCAACATTGCGATCTTTACGTTTTAAATCTATTTATAAATAAAGTTGTGCTAGAGGGGATTGGCCAATTTCTTTGCTTGGATAAACTTATAAAAGTACTGTTATAACGTGATGTTTGTTATTTCGACAGATGAATCGGTATCACTTTGAAAGATTTTTCGATGGAAGGCTTATTAAGGATTATTTTTGATGTTCTTACTGGGATGGAATCAGTGTGTAAATACGCTTAAATGGTGTTGAATGTTAGTATTTTCCCATATTTTCCAAGAAAACTCAATTTTCAACATAATTACAACTGTTTGTTACATTTTTTGGATTCAAAACGGAGTGCGACCGCTCAACCCGACAACCTCTTGGTACGCCACTGATGTTGAAAATGAAGTTTATTGGAATTTATTGGAAGAAGCAGATTGTTTGGTTGTATTTACGTACCGTAGCTTTATAGAAAACTTAGCAAGGTTTGGGAAAATCCTCAACATACATCACGCTACATCATGCTATGTAAACACGGCCAAAAATGTTCTACTTATTGAGAACAAAGTACAGGCAGGTACAGTGGCATAACAAAGGGGAAGCGCCTTTAGGATTCAAACCCTCTTCATTCCTGCCACAAGTGTTAGAAAATGCAGCAAACAACTGTAGAAAACATAAAGTAAAGGTGATATTTAATACTAAATCTTCAATAAAAGTGACTGTCGACCATAACCCCCATCCCCACGAGCGACCTCGCCTCTGAACAGTTTTTTATTCAATTTCTGTCCTCCTAAACTTTTAATTTGCCATATTGACTGAAACGTTGCTTCTTGTTTAGTCGTCCTACCTCACGGACATCCTGGACGTACTGTCTAACACCATACGTTGGTGGCAGGAACTTATATTGTCGAGAACACTCGTACACACCTCCTTGTATGCAAGTGGATGACCAGAACGCGCGTCATCAAAATTGGTTTGCTGATGAAATGACACATTTTAAGAAATAATAACACTTCTGTCAAAAAACGTTACTTTATCGTTGACTTTGAGGAATTGCCGGATATGGAGGATCCAATTGACTGTAGCGAAACTAACTTAAATCTTTTCAGCAGTTTATTTGAAACGACGGGTACTGTTAGCTTTAAATGACTTTCAAAGCGTAACATAATCCACGCATTGAGGTGTGAGGTTTAACTCCTTCCCTGCCACGGAATTTTATTATTTTACTCTCGCTACCGCCAGACAATTTTACTCGTCAAGTAATGGGAGTAAGGAAGTAATGTGATGGTGTGCCAGTTAAGGAGTTACCTCTCGCAACACCATTAGAGAAGATTGACCGCTGAACATATACATTTGATAAATTTGAAAGGTGATGATGAAAGTATATTAACTGAAGTGCTCCCAAAAAGTCATTTATTGTTGGCTTCCCTTCACAGGCCTTCACATTCTGTTCTTCCGCCTTTTCGCATGGCCAAGTCATAACCGTCTTGAGATTGAGACTTGTCAAACTTCTTTTTCAGTTTTTTCCGCTTCAAATGTAGAATTCCCAAGGGGTCTAGCTCTCATGTGGCTTATTCGTACACATATCAACGCTGCGACGCATTTTACATGGACAACACAGACTCACATTTAAACTTGAGCACCCATAATGATATTGGGTTGCTTACCTTCTTTGGTGGGAAAGAACCGTGTTAATCCTTCCACTTCAAGTATCCTTTCTCACGTCTGCTAAAATGGTCACTTCTCTACATTATGCGATGTCCGTATTCTTTCTCGAGGCAACGCCGGGCTTGTACTAATTTCAGTTCTGGTCATAAAAGGCTTTCTAAATACTCCACATAACACATATCTTAGTTCTTTTCCTCTACCTCTGTTACAACCAACATACTCTTATTTTCTTTTAATTTATTTCATTATTAATTTTTATCCTTAGTTTCACAACATGTCATGTGGTTTTCCATTCTTTACCTAGTTTATATGACTTCTTAGTCTCTGATTGGAATATAATCCTTTATAGTCACCTATAATTGTAGCCTGCGATGCAGGCTATCATAAATCAAGTAACCTGCCTATCTCTCTATGACGTTGTTGCGTGAGTAGTCGTGAAAAGGGGAATTCCATCCAAGCCTCAAATTTTCCTGGGAACTGACGTGGTCACAGGTGATGACGTCACTTCCCCGAATTTAACATCACGCGAACAGATTCCATTCTCATGACGTCACTTCCGGTGATAAAATCAGGGGGATTCCCTTTTTTCTCTGATGGCGTCACTTACCGTAAGACAGCAAAGTTTTTAAAGTGTCTCACGAAGATTTCGACACATTTTAAAATAGAGTAAATTTTTAAAGTGTCTCACGTAGACTCCTTTTTTCTGATTACGGAGGCTCCTATGGAGATTTCCTTATTTTTGGTTATGCCATTTTATGGTTTAAATCCAAATATGTTCTCATAAGTACCAATCATTTCTAACATGTAATGTCCATAAGAAAGTGTGTCGATTCTATTTTCCATTATTATTCTTTTATCATCTTTTGCTGACAATGCAACTTTATTAATAGTTTCAGTGAATATTTCATGGTTTCGATGACGTATTAAATTCATTTTTCTCTTCTCTTCATCTCCACTGAATAAACAATTTTTATAATTTTGAAATGTTTCGTCTTTTTCTATAACATTTTTCTTCACCCCTTTGCATTTTTTTTCTTCTTTGTCGTCAGCGATTTTATAAGAATATAACTTTGCCCTAAGCCCCACAAATTCTTCTATTTGTTTACCCTCACACTCATCTTCCATCATTCCAATTACTTTTTTGTCTAAACCGGTTTTAATTCCGCTTTTATGGTCTTTTGGATAATTACTTGTGTCAAACATTTTTTCAGCATCTGGATACATATCTTTATAAAAATCTTTAGCGTGAATTTTCATTTTATATAATTACAGTGAAAATCATTCATTAATGTTTTACTTAAATCCAATATACTCATTCCTAGAAATATAGGTTTATCTAGCTTGATTTTTTTCTCATGCATACGCACAGCAATTAAGTTTTCAGAGAATATTGTTCTTTTGTCAAAATTAGTTTTTGAAAATAATTTTAATGCCTTTTCTTCTGTGTTAACTAAGTGTATATCAACTCTATTTCTGACATTTGCCATAGTTTTGCGAAAAACAGAATTATTTATCAATTTAAAAAAGTCTTTTTCAAATTCATTTTTTGCGGCTGTTCTCAGTTTTGTGTTTAAATCAATATATTTTGTCATAAAATCCGCTTCATAAAATTTCACACCTTTATGAATTTTTGTAATTTTTAATCTTAATTGTTCATGTAATTTCAAGTTTTCATTATGTATAAAATATTTTTCTTTATTACTCAAATTTGGAATTAATTTTTCAATAGTGCCAACTATTAATTTTTCTGGTGCCAGCGGATAGTCATTATGTAAATCATGCAGCTCTTTAGGATATTCCAGGTCAACTTCTAATATACAAGGTATATTCCCCCAATTTTGTAATTCTTCTCCATTCATCCACTCAAAGTCTCTACAGGGAGTTTTTTGCTCAATGCCCAGCCATAAAGATTATTTGCTTCCAAATATGGAAGATATATTTTTTGGAGTGGTTTTCAAAATTTCACTTATTGTCACACACCACAATAAACATTTTTGATCAGTATTTTTTGGATTAATAATTGCATTTTTATTAGTTAAAAAATCTGAAAGCGGAATATAAAATGATGCTCTTAATTGTTTAATTACATTAATATTATGAATTATTGTTAAATTCCTATAAAATTTCCTTAAACTTGAATTTTTTAAATATTCTTCAAAACTTTTAATAATTTTGTCTTTTACCCTGTTAAATGTTTCTTCAAAATTGTTTCCATGTAAAATTGTTTCATATTTGCTTAGAAAATGTGCTTTATCTATAGTTTCTTCTCCAGTTGCAGGATTTGTTTTTTTCATTAAATACACAAAAGTTAATTGCCGTTTTGTACTTGGATTTTTTTTAAACTTTTTAATCACCAATGGTTTAATTTTTTCTAATGTGCTCAGTGGATCATTTAAAGATAATCCAGCTTTTTCCAAATCCATTTCATATCTTTTTGTAACATTCAAAGTTTCTTTATTCAATTTGAACTTCATTGTAGGTTTTTTCTGCATCTTGTTAAATATATCCAAAACATTTTTTTTTAGATTATTTAACCAATTTATTTTTAATCCAGACTTTTTTTATATTTATCAAATAAATCCCTAATCTCTTCTTGAATTTTATAGATCACAACTTTTTTTCTCCTTTGGTTTAACATATTTTGTTAGTTTTAATAAATTGCTTTTATAATAAGGGACAGGTGTGTCGAAAATATTTCCATTTAACATCTTACACTTTTTTATTATATCTGTTTTTTTTAAATTAAACAATTTTTATTCTTTAAAAACTAAAAAAGTGTCTTCTCCCAAGATCAAATCTCTTTTTGTTTTAATTCTATGTGATACACTTTCAATGTTTACTCCAACTTTTTTTCTGGCTTGATACATAATTTTAAAATTTAAAATTTTGCCTATTTTTTGTTTATAAGAATTACTGATATTGGTTTTTTAACTTTTTCTCTACAATATTTTTCAAAAGTTTCATTAGGTTTAGAAATCTCCAAACCCAGCATTTTTTCCAACTCATTTTTTAAAATATTTTTTAAAATATTTTATATTTTTTTTCTCTTGCCATATTTGCTAATTGTTTAAATGTATATTTATTGTAAATTTATTAGATACTTTCTCTTGTAATTTTTTTCCAACAATACATTTTATTTTTTAAATTATTTTAAAAAGTATGTAACCTCTCGCAAGTCCTACAACAGAGCCAATAACAAGTTGATACTCTTTCACTTCTTTTATTTCTCTTATTTCTTTGTAATAATTTTCTAGTTTCGGCTCCTGTTGTTTTTCCAATTCTAATTCCATTTGAGTTTGTCATAATTCTTCTTTGACATGATCCAATTCTTCAAAAGTTTGATTTGTGTCATTCAAACCTGCATTTGCTTTACTTAATTGCTGTTTTAAAAATTCTATTTTATTCTTTCTTTCAACTTGTTTTTCATACCATTCTTCTTTTGCTTTTGATAATTGTTCCAAAGGTAGGTTATGTCGTTTAATTTCTTCTTTATACCCAACATGATTAAGTTTACTGAATAAAAATCCTGCTCTCGCAAATGCAACAGCATTAAATAATCCACCAGCTATTAAACTTGCCATTTCTTTTATTTATTTAAGATTTTTTAAATAGGGTCTGTAGGAATCCATTTTTCAGTTTGTGCATATTTTAATCCAATCCATCCTACCGCAACTGCAGCTGCCAATTTTACACTTCCTTTTAAACTGGTTGGTGTTCCCAATTCTTGTCCTGCAATTTTTTTAGTAATCATCGAAAATACCACAGCTCCAACTGTACTAAGCGCCGCATCAGATAATTCATTCATTTATTCTTTTTGATCTTTTGTACTCGTTATTTTATTTTATAAGTATTTTTTTTTAGTCAAAACTACCAAGACAAGTTTTTTCCTTTTTACCTTTTTCTTTTTTTTCTTCTTTTTTTCTAACACTACATTTTGTTTTTCTTTTGTTCTCTTTTTATTTTGTTTATTTTGATAAAATTGCTTATAGGCATAGTATAAACCCCCAATTGCCGCTAAAGTTCCTACAACTCCAAATATAATTTTATAATTACATTCTTCCACACTCATTTTTGCTTCTGCTTATTTTTCTTCTCTTGCTTTTTGGCTCTTGCTTTTGCTTCTCTGGAAATTGCAGCAAGCCGTTTCCCCATTTCTACTTTTTTAGGATTCTTTACTTTTTTTCTACTTTTTCTACTTTTGTAATTCTAGGCTGACTTTGCCCATTCTCCTTGTTATCGTTTTTCATTTTGTTTATTTATTTATATACTTTTTAAAGATAATTTTAAATAGAATTTAAGTAATTCTAAAGACCTTAAAATTTGTCTAAACTTTATGTAAGTTTTACCTAAAGAGATTTTAAAGATAAATTAAGTAAAGTTCAAGGTTTTTTAAAGAGTACTTAAAAAACCTTAAAATTTGTTTAAACTTTACGTAAGTTTTACTTAAAGTGATTTTAAAGAGATTTTAAATAGAATCGAGTAATTTTAAAGAGCACTTAAAATTTGTTTAAACTTTACTCAACTAAAATTTTAAATATTTTGCTAATAAAAATCTAGCGATCAATGATCCACCTAAAGCAAATTTTAAAATTAGAGTTGTGGGCATTGGTGGATGTATTTAAAATTGTCTTTTGAGGTTTTCCTTCTTCTTTTTTTAATTTACCACTTTTTGTTTTATCTTTTACTTTTTCAAAATTATCTAAATGATTTATAACTTTTTCTTGACCAATTTGTTTTTTGATTGGATTTGTTTTTATATTTGGCTCATAATAATTTAGATTTTTTTTTAAACCAAATTTAAAATTCTCTCCAGAGACTCTAAGTTTATTATTGTATCCGGGGATTGGGTTTTTTAAAATAATTAAATTGGTAGGGATCAGCCATAAAGTTGGACTTATCGACATGTTTAAAACAACATTGGTAGACCTAAATGTTTATTTTTATTACCCACAACTTCTTGCCAAGTCCAATTTGGAATGTGATCTTTTAAAAACCCAGACTTGCATTTATTCATGATATAGTTAATTTCTGATAAAGGCAGTGTTGAAAATTCTCTCATGATTCTGTTGGCTGTAAAATATAAATGAAACCTCATAAGAGATGTAATTTGTATAGGAACACCTGGAGAAAAAGTTAAATGTTGGATAGAAATCCCAGAAGCAAAAGTTGCAGTCCAAGCTGCAACTAAACTTTGGAAATAAGATTCTTTTAAATTCCATTTTGCATTATTTTTTGTTGTAATATTTAAAGGTGGTAAATTGCTTAAAAAATAATCAGTATCATTGACATAAATTTTAAATTTTTCTATCAGAGAATCTAAAACATATTCTGTTGGAAAATTATCCCAGTAATAACTTTTTCCATAAAATCCAACATGTCGTTTACCTTTTGGTAATTCCATAACAGTTCCTCCAACTTTCCATATTTTTGGAAATGCCATAGATTTTTTATTAGAATTTTATTAAAAGATATTTTGTCCAGTCTTTATTATTTTTAAAAGTTTCAGATTCCATATCATAAGATGCTTTATCATTTACTTTATAATAGACATTTCCGCCTGAAAAAATTCCATCTTGATTAAAATTCACATCAAATTCAAATTTTTTTAAATCTGCATTTGGATATTGTTTTAAAAAATTTTGTTTTAATTTTTCTTTTTGGATTTTACTATCTTTTATTACTTGTCCATGATGTTCTCCATAATACTTTTTAGACGCTTCAACACCCATTTTATCTTTTATTTAAAGATAATAAATAAAAGAATGGAAAAGATAACTGTATTTCTCAAAGGAAAAGAAACAAATTTGGCATTGGAAAAAACTCTAGCTGTAGAACATGACTGTCCAGAAATCTTATTAAAATCTGCAACAGTATTTTGGAATTATAATGTTTTTAAATCTAAAAATGATACTTTTACATATGATAATACAGAAATCACACTCAACCCCAGATATTGGACTTTTGAAATATTGGTAGAAAAATTCAAAGAAAATGATAGAAAAATAATTTTAACACAAACTTTAGAAAATGGATACTGTAATATTAATTCGGATAAAGATTTAAATTTAAAAAATTTAGGGACATTACTTGGATTTGAAAAAATAAATCTCTAGTAAAAAATACAATTGTTACAAGCAATAATATGGTAAACCTTAATGCAGTACTCTATTTTATAAATGTTTATTGTGATGCAGTAGATTCTTCAAGAAATTTTGATAACAATGGAAAAAGATCAAATT
>JBAHVQ010000392.1:525834-548418 GCA_036872915.1 Nanipora kamurai | reverse complement strand
AACGTTCTAGGGAGGGACCTTCAACATGAATCTCCATGAGGTCATCAAGCGTGCCACAATTAAGCCACAATTAATGTCACAATTAATTCTGTTTTTTGAACAGTATTAATCAAAAATATACCATTAAGTCAGATGAAAACTGTATTTTATTTGATCGGTCACGATGTCCGTGCAGAATAAAATTGATCGGCCATTCGGCATTTTTGTTCGGCAAATAGCCGATTACCGACCGGTATAATCCACATTGAAAACTAATGTATGTCACTGTGTAGAACTCAGCTATGTAGTCCAGTACAGTTACATGTTTCTGCAGACGATACTCTTGGATTCTCGTTACTGATTGTATTTTCTTCAAAAAAATCCAGTTATTCTCTTCGACATTTTTCCTCGCTACGTTACTGCAGTATTTACATGCGAAGCGCTTTTCCGCACGCCACGTGGTGAGAATCACGCGGGTGACACGTTGGCATGACGCAATCGTCACGAACCCCAAACTTTAGTAAACATGTACCGTATTTACTCGAACAAACGCCGCGGCGTTTACTAAATTAATCGCGCTGCGGATGCGGCGCTTATTCAAGGGCGGCGTTTATTGCAAATCATTAAACATAAAACCGAACCTGAAAACTAAAACCCAAAAACTAAAATGTTGAGAACGCAATTAACATTTCTCTTCTGGAATGTTCACTGTGTTATTTGGTGACTAATTTTCTGGCGACTAGCGCACTGCTGTCACTTTTCTTATTCAATTTTAATGTCAGTGTCCCCTTCGTGGTCCGAGTCCAACAGCTGAATTATCGGGTATGCCTCCTCGACATCGGAAGACGTGCATTCACCAGCTTCGAAAGAATTCGTTTCTAGCTCATCGAGAATATCCAATTGTGACTTGAAGATTGCTCGTCCGGTACTACAAGGCTGTCCCTCCTTGAAACGGTGAATCGAGAATCATCCTTTGAGCCGTCCACGGGAAGATTCAATGCACAATTTGTGAACGACTTCTTGATGACATCTGTGGGTAAGTCAGCCCAAGAATCCAGAATCCATTGCAAAATGGTTTTTCTCGGTGGCGCTTTCAAATTCCCAGCTGCCGTTTCTTCGTGAATACCGACTGTCCCCAGCCATTCATCGTACTTGTCAGTGCACAATGACTTGAATGGTTTATTCCAACTTACGTCTGGCGCCTGTATGTATTTGGTGCAACCTCCGGGAACAATCATGCGATCGATTTTCTTGGATTTCAGAGAGTCGGTGATGCTGTCCTCAATGTGGCACTCGTGGGAGTCCCAAGGTAACAGCCTTCGGTTGAAAGAAAACGCTCCTAGAACAGAGTTGATCCAGAGTTGAGTTAATCCAGCGTCCATCCACCCATTCACGAAAGTTGCCACGACCGCTCTACGCTTCAACTCTACGTTTAAGGCTGCGACTTCTCGTTTTGCTCCTTTAAAGACCACCATAGGTTTTAGTTTTGTCTCATAGGCCTTGGCAGCTAAACAGACTGATACTCTTGCCTTTTCATGACCAGTCGTTTTCAGTGTAATAGACTTCTTGCTGACTGCCTCAGTAGTGGTTTCTGATATCATATCGCACCAAACTGGAATTTCATCCATTGCGATGATGTCAGAGGGGCTGTAATTGTGCTTCTTCTGTAGTCGTCTTACTAGAATTACATACGACACAAGTTTAGCTAACATTCGTTATGGATCATGTTGAGCAACGGAGGTCTTTCTTCTCGAGGATAAACCATTACGCTTCATAAATTTTGACAACCAACTTCTTAAAGCTTTAAAGTCGTCTTTATGCACGTGATCACTTTCCTTCATGTGGCTATAGATTATCTCTGCTTTCTTCATTATAAGGTTAGTGGAAACTCGAAGACCGCAAGATCGCCTGCTTTCAATCCATTTCAGTAAAACTTCCTCTAGCTTCGTGTTTAGCGGTTTTCGGCCACCTCCACTCAATCTACTTCTTTGTTTTCCTTTGTTACCCCTTGCCGCAAGAGCATCTTCAATATCACTCTTCTTTGTTCTCCGTTCCCGTATTCTCCTTTCGTCGACTTGAAATCGGCGAGAAGAACGTCGATTGCCGTGTAGTTCCGCATATGCGATAGCTTCCTTTTTGACTAGACCAGGGATGGATCTAGGAATTTGGGTGACTAGTTTCCGAGCACAACTACTAGGAGGGTCCGGGGGCATGCTGCTGCAGGGAAATTTTTGATATGTTGATTCTCTCTAACACTATTTTCCGCATTTTGAGAAGTTTTTGTGGAACGTCTGGATGTTATATGGGGCATTAATTTTGGAGTTTTTTCTTTATCACGTTGAATGAAATTTTAAAACCATTGCAAATACAGTAAAGTATATTTTTCTTTCATGAACAGACCAGGAAAACAGTTGAAACCATGTTACTATGTGCAATATTATGCACTTTGCTATGACAAATCCACAGTACTATGAAAATGATGAAGCAGTATTAGGTAATGCTGCATTTGTCTATAGCACCACGGTGTACTGTACTGGGTAGATTGCCATACAAGAATTACCTGTCTCCTACAGCAATTTCTTACTTACCTTATAACTGCAGTCGATCTTTTAATATACTCTATCTGAATAGTTTAAATTGACTTTACTCAAAGTGAATATTCGAGAAATTAGTTTTGCTTCAAAAGAAAGTTAACTAACTTATCAGACACCTCCTTGAAGACGTCAAATTTCCATGAAGCCAACATCATAACAGCAGAATATTAAAATTCACAATTAAATCTCAGCCCAGCTATAGAATGCCATGTAGGAAGTTTAATAAGTTCAAAATCATCTTAGTCCTGCAGTTAAATGACATGTACTGTAGGAAATTTAATAAGTTCAAAATCGTCTCGGTCCAGTTGTACAATGACGGGTAGAAAGATTAATAAATTCAAAATCATCTGAGTCCAGATGTAGAAAGACAGGTAGGAAGCTTAATAAGCTTATTATCATCTCAGTTCAGCAGCTACATGTGACAGGTAGGAACGTTATTAGGTTCAAAATCATCTCAGTCCAGTACTAGAATGGCAGGCAGGAAGCTTAATAAGTTCAAAATCATCTTAGTCCAGCAGTAGAATGGCAGGTAGGAAGGTTAATAAGCACCAACGGTAGATATAATCTCATTTTGGATCGTCTTGGAAGATCTTGGAACGGTATGTTGCATTCCTCGGAGCACTTTCTAGGTGTTCTTTCAGCTTCGTATCCCCGCTGTCGATTCGAAATAGAAGAGCTTGAAAGTTCCCCCTCAACGGAATGTTATTTTTCCCACAGAATATGACCGTCTTGATTATAGCCTAAATCTTCTCGCGATTTTCATTGATTCTTGCTTGCATTAACTGGTCCATCTGCTGGCCATCGCTATGACAGAGAATCCATGCGTCTTACTGCGACTTTCCGAGTGAATGACTTTGGAATCTTATGCAGGCAGTTGTCCAGAACAAAGGGGAGATCTGAATAATTTATCAAGTTTACAGCTATTCTTCCCACACTCCATTCCAAAACAAAGACGCAG
Organism: Nanipora kamurai; assembly: GCA_036872915.1. Classification (NCBI taxonomy): domain Eukaryota; kingdom Metazoa; phylum Cnidaria; class Anthozoa; order Scleralcyonacea; family Helioporidae; genus Nanipora; species Nanipora kamurai. Next base: position 544,887 of record JBAHVQ010000392.1, on the reverse strand, counting down.
GAGGCAAAAAACTCCATCAAGGTACTTCCAGTAAACTAACGGAGGAAAACCAACTAGACATTTTGGTCTGAACTTTCGCAGCCTTCCACGAGCTTCGAGCATTTGTGGGAAAACAAACTGTTGGTCAGGTTTCTAAACATTTTGAATGAAATGCAACAGGAGGAACAGGGGGAAGGGGGAACAGTCTTCCTTACGACAAACTGGTTGTGCACGCGACGCCATATATTTTTTACAGAGTTCCACTAGTTCATGACTAGTTCACTCTAATTGAATTACCGCCGTTCAGCCAATCCAAAGGATTTTTGACTAGTTCACTCTGATTGCCTGGGAGGTTCTAGCCAATAGAAGACAGTTATGACTAGTTCACTTTAACCGAGTGAACTAGTTTCCAAAGGAAACCAGTGATTTCCACACGAATGCACACGGTATATATGCGCGCATTTACGCTCTATTTAGCATATTTCAGGCGCTCGAGCTTGGGCAAGAATAAAATGATGCTTGAAGTTTAAATAATATTATTTTAACATTTTGAATAATTAAGAATACAAATAATTCGTTTTTCATTTTTTCCAAAAACTTGACTAGTTTCTTAACACTAGTTGAACTAGTCTTGATCCACCCCTGAAGGCTCTATTTCTGTCTTTTCTTTCCCTTATGCGACATTTGGTCTCTATTTGAGTCTGCCATCGCTGTGAATTGCCACCCCAGGTTTCGGGCTTTTGCACGTGCTAAGAAATGGATTCAGTTTCAGATAACATGCATAGGAACCACTCTTTCTCACTGAACCACGAGCGACGGTTGTAATTTGAGTAAATGCGAGTAAGAACTAAATGTCAGTGGTGCAAACATCTGAACGAAGTAAAGTTCACAAGGTCTCACAAAATCGCCAGTAGAGTTCAAAATGTATTTCACGGTAGACTTTGACACAGTTATTCGAGGTCGTCATGTTTATAAGTCTGTGTGGACTCCCGAGGTAGATGAAATACTCGAATGTGGGAAAGATACGCGCGCAGAGGCTAAGGAACACGGTGAGAACGCTATCGGTGTCTATAAACTTGCCACGAAGCAGTTGGGTCTGAAGAAGACGCTTGCTGGTCATGTTCCCATAGAACTGTCGCGCTTATTAAAGAACTTCCTAGACGCAAACGCTGAAAACAAAGGTCACTGGAAAAAGGAAGAGAGAACTTGGACTAGTTGTACCGGCGAAATTCTCGGCCTTCACTACGGAACTGCGCATAGCTAAAGTTTTGGAGAGAGCTAAGTAGCAAGGAAGTGAAATGTAGCCACTTCGAACTGAAAAACATTGTAATCGAGAAGAATAAATTTCCGAAATTGGTTTAGAATGTCCGTGACCGGACGCTAATGTCCAGGCTTGTATAGGTGAGAAACTTCAATGCATTTGGATAGAGGATGAAGGAGTCTTTAAGATTTGAATCAGCTTCTCATACAAATTTGTATTCTAGAAGAAAAATGAGATTGAAAATTGCTGAAATGTGATTGTAATTGAGACGTGTCCCAACCTCTACCAACCATAAATATAAGTTTATTAGCACAGTATAAGTATAACTGTGTTTATTAGTATATAGTATAAGTGATGGCATGGTTTGTAGTACAGTTTGGAAGAAAAGAAGAAATGAACAAATGAATTATTCAAAAACTGTCAAAATAGTACAACCACAGGGAGGATTGCTATTTGACAGCTTTAAAAATGCACAATTAGTAATATTTTACCATATTGCCCAAGAAACTATGCAATTACCAATGAATAATATACATACGTGTAAAAGTTAACGAGGAAGTGAGACACACAACTAGGGAAAAACACTCACAAAGGGAAAACTGGCTATCATAGTTTTCAAATGCAAATTCTCCAGTTATTTTCTACAGATTGCTAGCAAACCTAAACAATACAGTATCTGATTTTTATCTTTTCAATTTTTAGATAAATGGATTTTGTTTGTTTGTAATTGGAATATGGGCAGTAGTGGAATTCAATAAATATGATGACTTATCAAATTCAGACCGATACAATGGTGTTTCCATTGTTTTAATTATTATTGGACTTATTGTTGCTTGTGTTGGCTTTTGTGGCTGCTGTGGAGCCTTTAGGAAAAATGTCTGTTTGCTTAAAATGGTAAGATTAAGATTAAAACACTTTATTACTTCCATATGTTACTCTCGGCAAAAATTTTACCAACAAATAATTCACATTTTAAAAAAAGGGCCTGCATAAAATTTTCCAATGTCTATTTTTGCAGTTTGCTGTCTTTCTTGGCATAATAATTCTTTGTGAGGTGTCTGTTGCTGTTTGTGGTTATGCATATCGCTCTAAAGTAAGTTTCATTTGATGTACAATTATAATGTTTTGCAGCAATGTTGAGGTGGGTTGTTAAGCGAGTGCATTGAAAGTATTGCTGTCCAAGCTGTGATGAAATACAGACAACAACAGCTGGTAAAAAGATGTTCTTCATACGACAGCAACTCAACAGCAACGGCCTTAAATGACAGAGGACACATATATACAACTAAACTAGTCAACTACACAATTACGACTACAAACTAACTGCAGCTACAAACTATGTACAAGTCCAGATAGTGGTGTGTGCTACAACGTACTTGTTACAAAATGGGAACTAAAATTTATTTACATGGGTATGTGTTATTATTCTGGATAGAGACCTGGCAAATTAGCAGGCCAACCTTCAATATAGTTTTCTGTTTTGTAGTTAAAATTTTGTTCTATTCACTTTTTTCTCTTCAAAAAATTGACACTGGATGGAAAAGAAGTTGAAGTTGTTTATCAGGAACAGGGTATAAAAATAAGAAAATGTAGTACCAGTACCAGAATGGTATACTAATTTTGAGGTCCAAGTAGGACTGGATGCAAAAAATGCTACTCTAGGGTCTACTACGGCTGGAAATCAAACCCACAACCCTGCGAATCTAATGCAGTGCTCTGCCAGCTGACCTACATGTATGAAGCCCATTGTTGAGAACTTTTTTTATGAGACGACTAATGGACGTTCGTCAAGGTCGTTCTATCAGAAAAACGATTTCTGAGCCTTAGACGGGAATCGAACCCGCAACCTTCTGATGACCGGTGAGACGCTCTAACCATTGAGCTACCACGACTCAGATGGTGAGCTAGGGTGCAGGTTCATCATGTGTACTGCCTGAACGGAAGTCACGATACGACAATAATGATGTAAATACTTAATGTCGAACACGAACTCAGTTCATGTGGGAGTTGGAAAATCTCAGACGACTAGTGGACGTTCGTCAAGCTCATTCTCTCAGGAAAACGATTTCATAACCCTAGACGGGAATCGAACCCGCAACCTTCTGATGACCGCTGAGACGCTCTAACCATTGAGCTACCACGACTCAGATGGTGAGCTATTCGTCCAAAATGACGTCCACTAGTCGTCATACAATGAGCTAGTCGTCCAAAATGACGTCCACTAGTCGGAGATTTACCAAGCTCTCACATGAACTGAGTTCGTGTTCGACATTAAGTATTTACATCATTATTATCATATCTTGACTTCCGCTTAGGCAGTATATATGATGAACCTGCACCCTAGCTCACCATCTGAGTCGTGGTAGCTCAATGGTTAGAGCGTCTCATCCGTTCATCAGAATGTTGCGGGCTCGATTCCCGTCTACGGCTCAGAAATCGTTTTTCTGAGAGAACGAGCTTGACGAACAGTATAACATAAACAATATGTTGGGAAGTTCAAACGCTGAAAAAAAGGCCCGAAAAGCTAAAATCAAAAGTTTCTAATTATATTCAATCCATACCGTGATAGTTTTAACGCAAATCGTTAACATTTATTTACTGATTTTCTGATTGAAAAGCTTTTCTGTTTTACTAGATACAGCAGTTATTTCCCAAAGATTCACCATTTATCTCCATCGAAGTAAATTCATTCAGGTGAGTTTTGCATTAAATTTTATTAAAATACTATTTTATGCCAAAAATATCGGATGGTGATTTGTGGTGTAATTGAGAATTATATCATGATCTGCACTGGACCTGTTTTTTGTATTGGAACTGATCGTCGGAATGGTGAAAAGTACTTAGTTTCTGTACGATTCGGTCAAGACATAACTACTGGAGGAATAAAGATATGGTATTGAAAAGGACTTAACTATTGCCGCAAGAATAAAGGCGTTGCTACGTAAAGTTATATACCAAAATTTGCAAATTATCTGTACGTTAGTTAATATTACAGTGTCGCTGTTTTATCAAAAAAAGATTAAGACTACGGTATTTTTAACTCAACTGGATACCTTAAGGACATTGCCACAAACAAAGGACAAAGGAGCTGAATTATATTCGGTTTTTAGAAAACGAGATCCCAACCTTTATCGTTAGATATCTGAAGCACAAGAATTATAAAATGAAAATTCCTCTCATAAAGTCACCGGCTAAAATTTGTCGATGTCGTAACTCGGACCTGTACAATGGCAAGTTAGTAATCGTAAAGGGATGAACCGTTTAGGAAAGATTAGGCGATATGGCTCACACCGTAATTTGTGTCACGTTGAGCGCTTGAAAGTAAAGAAATGACTAAATTGCGGTTTGCTTTAACCCTTTCCTGTCTGAAGGGCCCACCTTGACCAATAAGACGACGCCTGAGTAAAATAATAAAGGTCGGATACGGAAAGGAATGAGGTAAGATTATTTTGCACTCACAATTGAGATGGCCCAGGATTTAATTCCGGGCTAGGATGCCCAGGTCAATCATAGATAAGAAACGACTGTTATATCATTATTTATGAAAAAAAAAAAATTCAGGTCATTCAATCAACCGTTGACAAATGATGCAAATCAATGTTTTCTTAGCTGACCATTCGTGAAACTAACTAATTTAAGCATTAATAAACATAAAAATATAGAAAATGATAGTCATATCACTCAGCATTGAAAAGTCTGAAATATCATTGACATCGACTGCATCAAAGAATTAAAAAAAAAAACAAAACGTTTATCATAACAAAAAAATAATCGACACAACAAAGAATTGGAACGTACTACTTATAAAGAAGCACATCGACCCAAAAAAGGCAAATCATCAACAATTAAATAATCAAATCAAGAAGATAACTAGAAATGTGTCCTTGTTTACAGAAGCAGCTGTTTGTATCCACCATGAATTCTATATTTAGAGCGGCATTGATGATAATTTTATACGAAATAATTGTCCAAAGGTGATTAAGATGCAGTTGAAAACTCAACGAACATATTAATTTTTCTATAGAACTAACTTTCTGCTATATATATTATACTTTATTACTCTCGTTTATATTAAAATACACCATTGACTTATTTTCTTTCTAAGTCTACTAACTATTTAATTAATAAAGGCAAGAAGCTTCAGGACAATATCTCATTTTTTAATCTTCTACATCCAAGAATTTTTTTCTATGAGCCTTCAGTCGTTTAGCCAACGCCAAAACAAACTGTCGTAGAGATGAAAGACACACAGGAGAGCATATAGGTAGACAGATGGAGGAGTGGTAAGCTGACGGAGTAGTGGTGGAAAGTGCAGACGTACTGATGGGAAAATGAACGAAGGAAGGGAGAGGGAAAGAGCAGAATAGAAAGAGAGAGCAAGTTCATTTGTCGTTTTCCAGATTACTTTGGAATTACCAACACTGGTATCAATTTTGTCTTTGTAATAGGTACTTTTAACTTGTTTGACTGCTTTGTTTCCTATATTTCTTGCTTCTCTATAGTTTGCCTAGTCATTTTCGTTATTAGTTTTATTGGCTTGTTTCTTAAGTCTATCCCCATACATTCATTTACTTCGGACATCTGAAGTTATCCATGGGGATCGTTTTCCTCTAACGCGCGATAAGTTAAAGAATTCATTGATTTCAATCAGTTTTCGAATGTCACTACTCAAGTTTGTTGACAAAAAAATAATCATAATTTATATCTCCGAATAGTATCAACTCCTCATGCCTCCTGTCAATTTTACTTAAGATGGATTCTAAAATTTAAAAAAAAGAATTGTGAGAGTTTGGTGGTCTATAGCGTGCCTATAAGACAAAAAACGTACGCCTAGTTTTAGAGTTTTCAAGACATAGAACTCTTATGCTCATGGAATTAATATTATCACTACGTAACTTCTATTTCACGTAATATTTCAAATACAATCCAATACCCTTGCAATTTCTGTTATGATCCTTACATATAAATTCTTTTCCATTAATTCCTTGAAAGTTTACATGGTGATATTAGATAAAGTGAGTATAAGATTGTGGAGATCTTATAATATTAATATAGTTAAATCGTACTGAGCTTTCGACTTGTTGACTCAGGTCGTCTTCAGAGAAGCCTGGTTGTTGGCTAGCGCCATATAAAAGAAACAATGCACGACTAACTGACATGACATTGCAGGTTATGCTGTCGAATTGTTCTAATAAGGTATCGTGTACGGTTCTTGAACGTGATGCATGAACAATGGAATAGCGACGACCAGATGCTGTTCAGTAGCCGACCTTTTTGGGAAATTGTTGAGTGTTCATCAATTTTGATGGATTCTATTATTCTTAATGAGTAGTAATGTCTGTCACAAGCTAAAAGTGTTGAATTTTCCCATTTGATTTGATGGTCATGCTCCCAGGCCTGTTTTGTGACACTGAGGAGGTTTCTCAATCTGAACCTTTTAGCAGCATGATATTTGATCTTTTAGACATATTGAGATATTCTTAAAATCTAAATCAAGCCGCAAATGAACATCTACTCTGTCTTTGGGCGTTTTACGGTGAAAAACCTTAATCCTGGCTCGGCACAGTATCCAATCCATCCTGTGGGAATGAGGACCAATATAAGGAAGACAACCAGATGAAACTTCTTCAGGTCCTGGAGATCTTTGTTCGGAGTGCACTGAAAACTTCATGGTGACTCCATTCTCTTCCCTAGTGCCTCTCGTTTCTCTTAGCTCGTAGACGAGAATCAAGGAGCTCTGGTGACAGAGAGAGCGAAATTCCCAAATTTTAGGACTCTTGGTCTTGCAAAGTCAAAGGTGCGAATACTAGTCAATTGTGGCATATTGTGATATTTGTGCACGGAAAAGATGGCTTAAAATCTTTCTAAATACGGAATCGTGCAAGTATGTTGTTAGAAAATTGATAAGAATTCTTCTGATGTACATTTCGTCTTTCTGCGTTTTGCGTAACCTTTTAAAACGTTCCAAAAGTTCGCACCATTACTCGTGAAATAATAATGACAAATTGACTCCTCACATGTTTTATAGAATTGTGTATTCTGCTTTTAATATAGTTAACACAAAACCTTTTCCTATATATCAAGATAAGATACTGCAAAGTCCATTTAATTGTAGAAATTCAAGTTTCTAGCTAAAAGAGAAGTGTTTCAAGAATGGAAATCCGTTCGTCTAGCCTGACTCTCCTTGGAAAACCATCGTTAAGACAGTTTTCAGATTGCCAAATTCATCCTTGTATGTGATCTTTCTCACATATTGTCGGTACCCGATTAATAAAGGATTTCGAAACTGAACATTTAACCCCAGAATGATGAAATGAATTGTAATTAAGGCATCTGCCTGTGTGCTTGGGTTTCTGGTAAACAGTGTGGCTTAAAGTCTCATCAGGCTTAACTGTAAGAAGAAGGCCCAAAAACGGAATAGATTAGATTCTGTTTTGCTTTTATATTTCCATGATTGTGAATTTAATGGAGGGATGGATACCATTAAGATGATTAAGAAATTAGTTAATACCTCAAGGCCATGACCTCAAGTACCTATATAATGGGCCATTAATAGTGGTTTCACATACCTAATTTTAGAACTACGGACTGGAAAGCTTCCTTATATTTTCGCGGTATCAGAATCCTGGTTAAATTCTTCTGTTAGCAATGCGGAAGTAGAAATTGAGGGCTACACAGTATGCTAACAAGATTGGATAGATGTTGGAAGCCTTGAAGAGGTGTATGTGTTTATACTCGAATTTCACTGAAAATTAAAGTACTGAAAGACTTAATTGTGAATTCACCTTTGGTTTGCACCAGCTATAGATGCATATTCAACACAAAAGAATTTGAAATCTATATGGTTTTGTGCCACAGACTGTTCTGTAATATCAAGGAATATTTGACATTGAAGCTCAGTAACATGAAATGATATTTATATATGGTGAAGGAAATTTTCGAGTGTTAGAATGATATATTTTAAGACCTAGCCGGGATCAGTTGCGATGTTTGATATATGATATGAGACCCGAAAATTTCCTTCACCATATATAAATATAATTTCATGTCACTGAATGTCAATGCCAAATATTCCTTGAATATATCCTTCACTTTACCGACTTTGCCACCGATATATACACAGAATTTGTGAGCACGCTGTCGGCAACGGCCTTTGTAGCTCAGTTGGCAGAGCACTGCACTAGATTCGCTGGGTCGCGGGTTTGATTCCCAATCGGAGCCCTAGAGTTGCAATTTTTCGCAACTGGTCCCGGTTGGGTCTCAGAACATATTCTGACAGTCGAAAATTTCCTTCACCACATATAAATATCGTTTCATGTTGCTGAATGTCAATGCTAAATATTCCTTGAATATGAGATAGTCTGATTGGCGCGGGTAAACTTTTTTCGCGGGCTCTTGTTCCGGCTTTGCTTTTGCTTTGGTCATTTTCTCCGGTTTTGTTACAGGGGGAATAGTCAAGGCAATAAGAAATTATTTCAACTTACGTCAGCGTGTGTTCAGTTGCTTACGCACAGCGAACGAACAGCCATGTATCTTCTAAACGCTGTATTCGTCAGTCTTTTCTTGAATCCCGCTCCGTCCAACACTCAATATTTTAACCGACTTCTATATCAATTTTCATGTCGACAATTATTAGGGCTGAAAACAAGTCCATGGTTCTCATCAAGCATTTATTTGTATAGGTAAACAGTTGAGATCGTGTTATACACATATGACATAATATAGTATATAGTTGGTGCGATGAAACAGTTTAAATAAGTTTCATGTTTGTAGCATAATCTACTCTTTTCGCGTCGTCAGAGCTACCAGAAACAACTTCACTGTACAAATGTTTTGACATGGCTCCTAACAACAAAAATTGTTCCAACAGTCAGAAAGTAGATGACTACTGGATGTTCGTCATATTCGTTCTCTCAGAAAAACGATTTCTGAGCCTTGGACGGGAATCGAACCCGCAACCTTCTGATGACCGGACATAAGAAGGTTGCAGGTTCGATTCTCGTCTAGGGCTCAGAGAGATCGTGGTTGACGAACATCCACTAGTCGTCCGAGATTTACCAAGCTCCCACATGAACTGAGTTAGTGCTCGACATTAAGTAGTCAGAAAGTGAAAAAAAAATGCCGCGTGGAGGCCAAGTGTCACAAAAGGTATTGCCAAGAAAGAATGGACTTTGGTCTGGCTTAGCTGGAGGTCGCCGTCGATTCGCTGTGCGTTAAAAACTGAACACACGTTGAAAGAATTTGAGACCAAAAACTATTCCCTTTATATATTTTTTTATATATTTCCCTTTTATATATTTTTCGTCCTTTGCAAACAAATAGCTACTACGTCGGTCAATATGCACTATATGTAAACTTTTGGCCACAACTGTATGCATGGGCGAGCAAAGTTGTCGTATTAATTGAAACAACCCTAAAACCTCTAACCTGCGGAATTTTGTTTAAAATACCATCTGTTTCCCTTGTAGATAATCAATGTTACTTAATAAAAGCTTTATAGTCTCTAACAAGTACGGATGTCGTGGTGTAGAAAGTTAAAAATTGTCATCCATAACCCTTTTTACACCGTTTTTTATGCTGGGATCGGGATAGGCAGGTCCACGGCCTGGAACTACAAAATCACTCATGCTATGGACAACAAATTTACACAGAACAATGTACATATGATTTTCAATAAGTAGTGATACTTTTGTGTCGTAAGAAAATATGACATCATTATGACGCAATTTATTTGAGTTAATTAGTGGAAATTGTTTTTCATCAAGTTTGATCCTAAAGCCACAAAGTGTTGACGGATATGTGTGTGATGAAATTCAAACGTCTGTGGAGAGTTTCGTGATGATTACCAATAATCGTCATTGGTTTTATATTAAATATAGGTAATTGAACCCACACTGGTGTATACTGTAGGCATATTGTGTTGTGTGTGGTGGTAGCAAACAGCATGAATGAGCATAAACGGATACACCCAATGGAACGGTGTTGGCATCAAATAAATGTTCTGGGACACAGTTTATACCGTGATAAAAATTGAAGGTCGTTAGGGGAGTTTGTGATTGAATAGAAATGCGTTTATTGTTCTTCTTGTAACCCTGGATGCGTTTCGACCTTACAATCTTCTTCAGGTGGGATTTCTTTGTGGGGTTGGGAGTTGATGTTTAATGTCCATTAATGAAGATTTGAGAGTGACAAATAATGAATAAGAAAGTTGAAATGCCGTCTCACCAATATTTGTATTATTCCGTGGAAGACCAACTCTCCTTACTATTGTAGAGTTTTATAAAAAGTGATCATATATTTGTGATCTACGCTCGGGTTGTTGCCAAGAAAGTCTTGAATGACTTCATTAGGAAGTAACTTACGTCAAAATGACTGGCTGAAACTTCCTACAATACAAATGCCGTAAAAATGATAGTAATTCGGCCGTATTCTTTTAGATTAAAACACGTGCAGATGGAAACAAGTTGGGACACTTTGTTGCAATGATAGCGATATGTGGCATCATCACTAATTCCTTAAATGTGGGCTAAATTGATTTTCTTCATACAAACTCCAATAGTTAACTTTAAAAATTACGAAAGTACCTTTACTACGTAAAACGTACATTTGTACAATAATTTTGGAATATCTGGAAAGAAAGAATAAAATTGTGCCGACAAATCTTTCATTAGAAAGGAATTTTCCATACTGGTATCCGCTATATTGAATCCACTATTTTGGATCCTTCTCATTAAATTTACTTAAATTAATCTATTTCAGTAAATAATCTTAAAAAGGGCTACAATTTATTGAAAATGTTTCGTAGCTTATGGAAGAATGTTTAGTAATTAAAAAAGGCGATTATATTGAAATTACACAGAGAAATTACCTTGCTATTAATTACGTCCGCAATCTTTGGTTTTGTTATTTTAAAGCGCCTACACCGGTTTTTTTATGTTGTTCTGCTCTGTAGGTGTCGCATATCTCGTAGGCGGAGACGTTTACGTTGATTGCAGCGTTCATCCCTGGCCACTATAGAACCTCCCTTGCGTCGCGAAGACACCCTTCCGCACCCACATGGCTAGAATGTATTATTTTCAGCATTTGACTTCTCACGGCTATGGGTACCACAACTCTTTCGCCTTTGAAAACTATCCCATCCTGTACTGACGATTCATCGCGAAAATTGTAGTATGCTCTTGTTCCAGGCGAAACTCTACTCTTCTTATCAGGCCATCCCACTAGTATGTTCTTCTTTAGGTCTAGAAGTACCTTGTCATCTGTTTAACCTTCTCCAAGCGTTTTGTCGATGTTTTGTCATGTCAACTTGTTTAATGCTTGTATGAATTCTTCCCCTTCGTTGGCGACTAGACATGGCAAAGTTGAATAAGCCCTGCTCATAGCATCGGGAATATACGTATCAGATCCTCATTGGTATACTACTTTCAAATTGTATTTCTGTGGCTGCATCATCATTCTCTGGAGTCGTTTTGGAGCTGCTAGACAAGGCATCTTTTAATGCCATGAACTGGTGAGGCATTTGCCCACTGGGCCCCTTCCTCTGCCCCACCACTGAAGAATAAAAATGGCCTGTTGCCCCAAAGCCAGGGCCTTAGGAGCTGTATTGACTAAATGAGTTTAACATTGAAAGGAAGTATAAAATTATAAAGTTTTTATCCTTTTACGCTCAATTCATAGTGTGAAATGTTACTAAAATCATGAAATCAAGTAGAAAAATTCTTTTGTCGCTGACCGGTGTTGCAGGAAATCATACCCCTACCCTGACAACCCCTTAGGAAGTCACAGGAATAAATTTTGGTGTTTGTGATGTGTTTGTTGGTGAGCATACTTAAACTTACGTTGTGTTTGGATGTTTAGCGTACAATTTATTATAAATTTCACTACTAAAACTTTGTTCTGAGAAGCTGAGATTTTTTTTAAAATGTGTTCTCAGAATGCAGGAAATCCTATTTCAGAGACCCAAATTTTAAAAATTTCCTGGGGGCCTGACTTAGCTGACTCGCGCCTGCGGCACTGCACTCGGCTCACACCTTCAGTGATCGCATATTATCCTGGGGGGAGGGCAAGGAAAATGCGCCCTTTGGCAGTTTTGCCCCATCACTGAAGAAGAGGTTTTGGCATTATCACCTCCAGAGGTTTCTGATCTGATCCACAGTAATACCACGACCGAACATATACTGGTCAAACCAATTGCGTTTATGTACAATTTCAAGCAGCTCTTTCTCTATTTGGGCATAATTTCTTTCGGGTGATGTTAGGGCTCTAGACTTAAATGTTACCGACTGGCCTTCTTTCAATAACGCGGCCTCAATTCCCGATTGCGATGCATTGCACTGGAGTTTTACTTCTTTAGTGACATCGTAGTAGCTTAAAACTTGATGGTTTGTGATGAGGTGCTTTATTTTTTCGAATGCTTCCTGGTGGTTTTCATCCCAGTTCCATTCAACATCTTTGTCTTCCAAGAGTCGGTGGGCCTCAGTGATTGTGGAGAAGGAATTTTGAGAGGTAGTTCACGATTCTTAAGAACTTGAGATCTCCAAACGTGTTATTCATTCTCTTCTGGAACTCTTCAGGCGCCGAGAAAATACCAAATGGAATTCGCAGCCAGTGGAAGCGCCCGAAGGGAGTATTTATGGTCGTAAGCTTGCTGGATACGTCTTCAAGACTTACTTGACAAAATCCACTCTTGGCGTCAAGCACTGAGAATTCTACTGCATTACTGAGTTTGGTGGCTACTTCTTCTATTGCTGACATCGGATAGTGAGACCTCTTGATGGCTTTGTTTAAGTCCTTAGGATCAATGCAAATTCTGAGTTCGTTTGGTGTAATTACTGTGACCATACTTGATACCCAGTTCGTGGGTCTACTTTCTGGAGTCAAGATCTCTTCTTCGACCAAACGCTCTAATTCTTTTCCGAGTGGCTCCCTTAATGTAACTGGTACTCGTCGAAGTGGATGTATCACCAACTTCACCGTTGGATCTATTTCTATTTGGTAAGTTCCTGTGAGGCATCCAAGCCCCTCAAAGACATCTGCAAACTCCTTCAAAATGTCTGTACTATCTAATGGTGACTTGGTGGTTGGGTTGGTTGCTGGGTTAACTTATGTTACGGAATCAACTTGATGGTTTGACTTGTCATTCTCGAGCACTTTCAAGAGCTGCAACATTTGGCATGATTCAGCACTAAGAAGCGGTTTCACGTCACCGTCCACCACATCACAACATATTCTAGAATATGCTGTGAACCACCTCTTGTGCACTTCAGCTTACACTTTCCCACAGGGTACATAACATGTCCATTGTACATGGTTTGCGTGGCTCTGCTCTTCTGTAAGTACATATCATCAGGGTTTCCCTTTGCGCGGCTGAAATCTTTGAGTGGGAGTATGTTCGAAGTAGCTCTACAGTCTGGCTGGAACTTGACATTGGCCCTATCACTTACTTTCATGGCTGCATACAGATGCTTGGGGACGTTTCTGCTGTGTTGTCGTTTGGCTTTGAGTGATCCAATATGTTTTACCATATCAATGGAATAGTCCTTTTCAGATGTGCTTTCATCTTCCTTTATCAAATGGAGTCGTTACTTCTTCGAGTTTTTTCTCTTGCATTTCATTGGAAAATAGTTGTAAATACCACATTTCTGGCACTTAGCTCTATAAGCCAGACATTGGTTCTTGTCTCTTGGGTGTTTTCGACCTCAGTACTTGTAATTTATGGCTGTAACGTTATTTTGTGGTTTCTGATTGTTGGGAGAGCAATCTGGAATCTTTTCTGATCTAACATTGCGTATAGACTCACTGGTAATCTTTTGGTCTGCATTTATCTGTTTCAGTTGGGCTTGAGTGAGTTCAGCTGACCTAACCTTCTCTATAGCTGTTTGAAGGGTTAATTCTGGATCTCTCAGTAACTTTTCTCTGACAGTACTGTCTTGGATTTCAAACACTACTCGATCTCGAATCAAAGACTCTTTGAGGGCTCCAAGCTCACAAGTGTCATAATTATTAGGAGACTCACCGTTTTCTTGGTTTCTCGAAAAGAACACGTAGCTTTCGTGTGTGGCGTTTTTTCTTGGATAACAAAAGGCCTCAAACTGCTCCAAAACTTTGGCTATCTTTAAGTTGTGGCGTTCTTCCTTCCAGGTGAACGTGTTGTATACATCAACTGCTTCTTCGCCTATTACACTTAGTAGTGTTGCCACTCGAGTGGGTTTGTTCTTTACTTACAACTCCAGTCGCTATTTTGCAATTGTTCCATTTCTGTTTAAACTTCTTCCACTTCTGCGACGTGTTTTCATCCAAAATTCTCAATGTTTGTGGAGGTATAAGACCGAGTGGTGTTGTTATGTTCGAGGCGACGTTTGACAACAGATCTTATACGATGGCTTTTATATTTCTTTTCTCAAAACCGTTTCACCAAAGACTTACTGTAGTTTGTACGGTTGAAAATTATCCCACTCCTGACACCATGTAACGTGTTCCTTCTACTTTATTGTCATTACATGTCTTAGAAGACACCGTGTAACTTAGTTCTTATTGATGTCGAAGCGATCGACGATTTCCGCCTAAATTGTTCACGTGTTAAACGTACCGGATGTCCGAGGGTCGGAACCCCGGTGGACTACATATCACAATGTTAGCTTGTATTTTTCACTGAACATTTTGGTGGGTCATATTGCGCAGCTCTATCCCAAATCAAGTATTTGAGCCAAATATAACAGCTCAACTGAGGCGAAAAGATTGGCACCTGGCTATGTCAAACAGTGACATCACACCACTAACAAAACATTTTCTATCAGTAACAAATAAATCAGGCTGTTACGATTCAGTCCATTTTTCAATTTTGTTGAATATACGATGGGCTAGAGAAGGAAAGTTGCCCCAATTGTTTGCGGCACATTAAGGCCGATTAGAGGAGTTTTTGTGAAGTAAAAAAGTTTTAACGGGGTTTTCAGAGACTTATGTTAAATAATTCCATGCGAGAAATTAATACATATGGAAAAATAATTAATAGCATAAGAATTCACCTAATACTCAGAAGTTGTTTATTAGTCGCTGTTGTAGTATTTGTTGTGTCTCTTTCATGTACTTCATTGCCTCATCCAATAGAATTCGGATATAGCCTTAGGACACTTTGACCCCTTTTATCACCATCTCGATATTGAATTTCCAGGCGTTTGTTTTTGTCGTAGCTTTTAATTGCTACCTGTTTTTTGAATTCTCTCTAATGGCGGATGTATTTAGGGTCTTCCTGGGCCTCGTTTTGGTTTATTAGTGTTACTAGTTTCAGACATTATTATAAATACAATATGTAAAATAATGTTTAAGTGAAAAAGTGTGGGAAAAAATATTAATTTACAGTGTCAGTGCCAACGTCGCCCTCTTTAGTGGTTTCATCCTGTGGTGGCCTCGTTTTATGGCCATATACGTGCTTAACTGTAGTTATTCCACCTGAAAGAAATCTCAAAATGGAATATATGGAGTGATTTTCTCAACTATATAGTGCAAATGTCTTTTTTGCTATTCATGTTTATTCAATTGTTTGTACAACTTCTCAGGAGTTTCAATAGCGTCAAACCTCCTAAAGCGTTAGCAAATTTGCTGATTAATAGATCAGTTTAATAGATTTATAGATCATATTTAGTGTAAAGTTTTTTGATAACCTTGTGACTAGGCTTTTTTATGTGAGCAACAGTTTTGTCCACCATCTGCAGCTAGTTTTAAAAGTTTCTTTTTTTCTAAGTCGTCATTTTCATAGTTATCGTTTTGCGGTTTATCATTGTTGTTGGGTTTTACATAACTAGTGGAGGTGTTGTCATTAAGTAAATTATCGATATCATCGTTAAGTGAATGTTCTGCGGTTGAAATTTCTTGAATAACATCTTCAATAGTTTCATTTTTTACAACTTTGCGTCTTGGCATTATATGTAATATAAGATACATTTTATTTTTGCGGAGTGACAATTTTATAATAGTATGGATAGAGTAAGTTAATTTCTAGAGTAGAGTGTTTTTGCGTTCATAGTTCTTCAGTTATATTCTTTCTTTCTTCATTTGAGCTATGGCCCATATATCTATGGAAAATGACATTCATATCATCTTTATCTCGATTATAAAAGGCGACAACTCTTGCTCCATTGTCTTTATTAAGCTTAGCTATACTGTTTAATTGTTGAGTGATAACTATTGTTGATAGATCGAAATGCCTATCGAGAAAGCCAGTTTAACTAACTCACTAGTTCTATTCTTGACGTCCTGACTACTATGCCAGTCATCTAATATAATTGAACTATTAGTGCCTCTGTAGATTACTTGGACGAGGTTGAGTATATAATCCACATTATCTTGTTCACATTCGATACCGATTAAGTCAGAGCCTTTAATGTATTTCCACTGTTGGTAAGTTTTATTCCACGAAAACATTGGGCAGATTAAAATAAATAATCAAAGTGCTTATTATACTGACTCTCAAGCATGTTTAATAACTAAAAGGTTTTACCACAGTTAGTCATACCACATGTTATCATGTTAAGAGGGGTATCCAAGAGTGTATATATATTTACGTACAATAAATTAATATTGAATAGATTACAAATCCCTGTTTAAGAAGTTTACGAAGCCATCTGAGACGATAAAGATATTACCGTAGATGTTTCCTGTGTGTGCCTTTTTGTTAATTTCCAGCAAGACTCCATTTTGGGTATTTATGATATTTTTACCATGACCTGTTGTATTGACCTCTTCATTTGACCTTAAATTGATAACGAGAGCAAATTTGTTCTTATAGAATGATACAGGAGTAATAAATTGGTCCCTTTCGTCTTTTGATCCTGGTAGTCTTTTGACTTCATCATAGAACCTATTTTTGGGTATTTCTTGTGAGTACACTTGATTTGGCACTCCTTCAATTGCTAACTTAACGCTCTCAATATTTGGGAATGAGTACTCTTCGCTATCAGCCCTACCGGTGATTTTGGTAAATAGTAATACAATGGCCTTCATGGACTTTCGGGGTATGTTTATATTTTCAGTAATAAGGGTCGATGACGCTACCCATATGGAGGAAACTAGTATATGTTTCGAAATATCAACAGCTCAAGTAACATCAATTTCGCGACCAATCACTGGTTCAAATCCCTGCAGGATCAAGTAGAGTTTTCTCTACTTGTTCGGTATGGGTCGTCACTCGGAATAACTTCTAACATGATTAGTAGAGAAATATTTTATATCATGTTTTCCTAATAACGATTTTACACCAACATTGTAAAGCTTTTTACCGTCATCAAATTGTGCTAATATAGGATATTTACCAAAACGCTCTTTAAACTGACCCAATAGTTCTGTGACTGCTTTTGTCGTATTATAAGTGTCTTTTCTATAAACTGGTATAGCAAATGCAACAAGATCCATTTGTATTTGCTCGAAAACATAGTTAACTTTAGTTTGCCTAAATTTATGTTTCCCAACAGTTGGCTTGCGTCTGGTTTATGTGTCCTGTGATTTTGTTGATAGGAGATAATTCTGTCGTTGTATCATAGGGGTCAGTGGTATTCCGCATGGGCCGTATTGTGTGTGTAAAACGAAGATGGCTGCGTGTGCCGTGAGAATAAAGTGTTGTGTTCTCGAAAGCTGTTGTTCCTTCAATGGAAGCTTTCCCAGCAGGTCAACAATTTTAACCACTCTTTTACCAGTTTTCTATTTACATTTAACCCGTCTCCTAATGCTTTTTCATATAATCTTTCAGCTGATGGGTAACCAGTTTTTGGATTATAATAGGTATCTCTCAACCTTTGTTCGAATTCAGCATCTTTATCCATATAAATTTCATGATATATAATTCTAACATTACTATATTGTCATCATTTGTGGCGTTAAATGTTATCTTATTTAAGATATTGGTACCCTGGATTCAACGTCGACATAATGTTGAACACTACATTTTCGCCATTACCGGTCAGCAGTATTTCTGTAAAAGGGCATGTTTCTCGCTTTGTCTCTCTCTCCCGTTAAGACTTGTGTGTTATACCTTGTTATTAACACTTTGGTTGTGTTACGTATCGTGTCATCGATCGACCGATCCTACTCCCTCTGACTTGGTGACAGCACTCTCGAATTTACGTCCAGAAAACCTAAACGTCGAGCAAAAGGCAGAGCCCCGCTCCATACATCGATAATTCGATACTTCGAGTATCTTCGTTCTCCCAGCTCGATTCCCTTTAAAAACAGCTGCAAAGCAACAGTTATGGCCAGTACTCACCGTGCTCCGAAGCAGTGGAGCCTCTCAAAGACCGAGACAGTCAACAGCTTCGAAAATTGGAAGCAAAACTTAGTGTATACACTGTTACTCGACAGCCACTTCGCGCCATTCCTCGCGGATAACGTTACATGGGGCCAGTGCTTCCACTTGGCCAACGCAAAATTTTCTTTTTTTATCCTTCTTTTTAGCAAAATTTCCTTCCCCAAATCTGAAATTTCCTTCCAGTTTTCCTTCCACAATCCCTTGTAAATCCCTCTTCTTATTGGCTAAAATTTAGATCGCACACTTTGTCAGTTTGCTTTTGAGTGGCTCAAATTTGTCAACGATCGAAATTAACCACGGTAAAGATCGCCAGCAGCAACAAGATAAGTACGAATATGGTCCGAACATTTTGCGACGTTTTCCGACGTCGGAAATCGAGTTGTCTGCGCTCGCGCGAATAGACCAGTTTTAGACTGTTTTCAGTTTTTAACTAATGTGAAAGACTAAACAACACTTTAACTAAAAATTAGTATACAGTATATGTACTAACAACTAACATTAAAGTATATAACTAATA
>JBAHVQ010000392.1:505693-518555 GCA_036872915.1 Nanipora kamurai | reverse complement strand
GTACCACAAGGTTCTATTTTAGGACCATTATTGTTTTTGTTGTATATCAATGACTTGCCCGAGTGCCTTAATATTACGAGACCTCGACTATTTGATTTAGAAAACCTTAGAAATTGGTTGATGACCAATAAACTCAGCTTAAATGTAGCTAAAATTGAATTCATGTTGATTGGCTCTAAGCGAATGATAAAACATTCTCACCCAAATATTTTCATTGAAAACAAACAAATTAAACAAGTTCATGAATGCAAAACTCTTGGAATAATAGTTGACCAACATTTATCTTGGAAAAGTAGTACTAAAAATATTTGCAAAAAGATAACAGCAGGAATCTCTGCTCTAATGTTCTATTGTTCGTTCACACTTCGACTATTGTTGTGAAGTGTGGGATGTATTAGGTGAAACACAATCAAGACGACTTCAAAAAGTTCAAAATAGAGCCGCTCGAGTTATCATGAATATGAGCAATGATATTGCTTTACATGCCTTGGGCTGGGAGCCACTTAAGTTGATGAGAAAAAAGGCAAAAGCAAAACTAATGTACAAAACTTTGAATAAAATGGGTCCAGAGTCTCTCACAAATTTTTTTACTTATAAAAGTGAGATGACAAATCACAAACTTCGGGGTATTTCCAGTAGTCTTTGTTTGCCACAACCTCGAACTAATAATATGAAAAATAGTTTCATGTACGGTGGTGCTCACCTATGGAATTCTATTCCAAGCGAAATTAGGGAGTGCAAACCTTTATCATATTTTCAAAATAAAATTGCTACTCACATTTTTTTTCAAAACAAGAACCTAAAACAAACTTTAGATAAAGATGTAAACCTGTGAATATATATTATTTTTTTTCTTAATTCTAGGTTCTCTTACTTAGATTTAGTTGATATTATCTTTTGTAAATAGCTTTTTAAATATTCTTGTACTTTCTTATTGCACACCCCCTGTGGAAATCAGCTTCAGCTGACAGGGTTAGCGTGGGTAAATAAAGTTTTTACTACTTTACTACTACCAATGTTTTTGCTTTAACATTCCTTTCTTCCACCCAGTCTTTCCACACGCCAACTGCCAATATTGTATTATGTTTAGTATTCTGCAGGATTCTGCTATCTTTTCTCTTCTCCAATTGTTCATCAGTAACTAGCGATATATTCCTCGTAAACATCGGCCTTCTCGATTCTTCACCAAGCCCAAAGTTGTTGTGCTGGTACATTTTTTCTCACCGAAGACAGCCTTCTCACTTCCCACAACGCTCCGAATCAGTTCAAGATCGGGTAAGAAACTTTCCTGCAAGAAACTGTTCTGCGTTAGTCCGCTGAAGTTGTCATCTTCGTCGCTGTTCATTTAACCAACACCTTTTTCCGCTTACTCGAAGCTAGACGACCAAACTGCTTTTTAAAACATCAACGAGCAAATCAGTAGCCAAATTAGATGTGTAAAAACATGCATAGTTAATTCCTTTGGGGTTTATCATCTCTTTTCTTTTCGTTTCTTAAAGTGTCTATGACATGAAAATTAAGTTTGTCTTTAAGTTTCTCTGTTTGAAAAAACTGCTGAAATTACTACTCAAAGTCTTTTACACTTTTTCCCTATCTCACTTCGTTCTTGAGATAATAAGATTTATTTGATTTGGAAATAACACCTTGCATACGTCACGTTGCATAATCAGTTATTAAAAAATCACACATATCTGTGAAACTATTCTACGAAATTACAAAGAACTTGGTCCGTTTAGTGTTGCGTGGCAAGTACACCTAGATTCACAGTTCCAAAGACATTGTACAATATCTTTAACAATTTTGCCAATTGTACCACCACTCATTTTGCACTATGACGAGGTGTTTTTTACATACCAAATAAGTCTTCAGATCTCAAGAACGAAGTGAGACATGGAAAAAGTGTAAAAGACTTTGCGTTATAATTTCAACAGTCCTTTCAAACAGGCAAACCTAAAGACAAACTTAATTTTCATGTCATAGACACTTTAAATATGTTTCACATATCGTCTACTTTTCTCCATTCCAAAAATTCATTTGGACAGTACACGAAGCAATCATTTCAGCACAAAGAAAGATTTAAGAATACCCTTGTGAGAAAATCTTGTCAATCACGTAATAAGCCAGTTAATTACCTCAAACCTCGGCTCTAACATGTCATGCAAGTTCAAACCCACCTGATAAACTTAGGTATTCGTATTTTGCTCGTTTGAGGCGGCAACTCAATACGCTGGCATTCTATGGCGTTATCCTGCCTTTACCATTACCTTTCAAGCACATGCACGCACTGTATTTATTAGTCAAAATAAATACTTTACAATTTCTGTATTCAAACATTGAATGAAGACGCAATATAATAGCATAGGTGTGATTTGTGTTACCCAGGAGAAGTAGCTGAGCAAAAGCAACCTTTTGTATTGGCCATGGAATATATTTACAGGATATCATTTCGGGAGGATCGACATGAATAAATTGAGAAACATACACGGATGTGCGGACGTATCAAATTTATTTCGATTGTTGATTAGATCTCGAGTGAGCATCACTCACTCTTCAGATAATCTGTTCAACACGAGAAGCAAATTTCATATTTCCAGGCATCGATGTATTGTTCTGTTTATTATATTAAAACTAGTCTTATTGCCCCTCAACAATAGAGATGTAAACTTTGATGTGGGTCACGGTAATGGACACATGTGAGATTGTCATAAATATAATCTCCCATAGGAGATTATTGTTTTTATTAGTGGCGGAAGCATCAATAAAACACTTTGTCTTATATAATAAAATGTCATTATTATAAGTAGACGCATGCTTTGAGGGATATTAGTGATTAAATGTCCCGCAAGCCGAAGGAGGCCCGAGGGACTTTTACTAAACCTCCGGTGGCTTAAGGGGACATTTAATCCCTAATATCCCTCAAAGCATGCGTTTAGTTTGTAATAACATCGTCGCCGAGGGAATAAACGATGCATTGGACGCTTTTGTTAAGCGAAATCTGTTTATCGAACTGGTGCAGTGATTAGAATATTTATACCCAGTAATGACGTTGAAAGGTATGCGTTTGTTTTGTAACAACATGCTCAGCGAGCGAATAAAGAATGGAATTCTGTTATTGAATTTTTTCAGTGAATCTCTGTATAAATTTGGTTTGCAAGTACACGTTAGTATTTTTTGTCGGAGTTGTTGATGGCTGATCACCGCTTTTCGTTCGTGAGTGACAAGGATGTTGCCGACTCAAGGGGAAAACGAGTTCCTTTAACCACTCAAAGACATACATTGTGGAGTAGGAACGTATACGAGCAATGGGCAAAGCCTCGGAATAAAGAGTTCAGCGATTTTAGACAAGATAGGGCGAAGAGTTTACTTGTATACCAAGTATCGACGATGTTACGGTTGTACAAGCGAACTATTGCCTTAGCAAACTTGCACTCAAAGTACGGAAGAAAGATGATTTGGATTATCGACACGAAGTTCTGTACAGTTTCTTTTGTGGCCTCAATCGACTTATAAGGCAAAACTATCCAGCAATTTCTCTTTTCCATTCACCAGAATTGAGAAGTTTTCAGCGAACTCTGGATGGCCGATTGAAAGATCTACAATCGAAGCAACAGCCATTTAAAAAGCAAGCTGATGCGATTTCTATTGCCGACGAGAATGAAATGTGGGAATAGGGCGTATTAGGGACAGATGCTCCTAACACAGTTATTAACACTCTCGTGTTTCTAACAGCGAAATTATTTGCTCTTAGAGGAGGGAAAGAGCAAAGAAATTTGTCGCGCGAACAGTTTGACTTCGTAAAACAGGATGATGGTTTGATGAAAGTGATATTTAAAGAGAAAGTGTCAAAGACTAACCAGGGAGGTTTAAAGAGAAGAAAGATGGAAGTTAAAGTTGTGAAACACATTGAAGACCCATTAGATGAGAGATCGTTTGCCTTTTTGTACTCCTTCTACGTGAGCAAGTGGTTAGTGTATTATAATGCAAATTAACTCTGTCTTCATTACATGACATTGATAATCTGAATTTTCTATGTTTTGCAGGCCGGAAAACGTTCCTGACTCGTTATTTTATCTCAAGCCAAAGAAAAAGTGGAGTCCTGGCAATGATGTATGGTTCGAGAAGACTCCAATTGGCCATAACACGTTAAATACTCGTTTTAAAAAAATGTGCGGAGAGGCTGGCTTAGTTGGAAACTTTACGAATCACTCCGGCCGTACGACAGCGATAACTCGAATGTACGATGCAGGATTACCTGAGAAGAGTATAATGCAGAGAAGCGGACATCGATCCATTGAGGGGGTCAGGGCATATCAGAGAGAAGACGCAAATAACAAGATTGTCGTGTCGAATGTTTTGTCGTCTTCAAAGAGCGGACTGCCCAGTTCTAATGAGAAGAGTATAGCAGTTAGTTCGCCGACCTGTATTAGTAATAACGTTGAACTAAATATGGATCATGATAAGGATGATGAGTTAATGTTAGTGAAAGCGTGTGAGGATTATGAAAAAAGTGTTAGCGTTTCAAATATTCATTTGGATGGAATATTTCAGGGAGCTAGTCTTGAAAATGTGACGATTAATATTAGTATAAATAAGTGAAAGAATAAAGCCATTGAAAGTTGTGTGTAATTAAATTTGTTGTTTTAGTTTTATGAGTGAATCGCTTATGGAAATTTAGTTCTAAATGTCCCTCATGAATACATTGATGAGGGACGTTTAGAACTAAATATCCTTCATCCCTGTACTTGGGGGAAATACGTCATTAAACGTCCTTGTTTAAACAAAAGAAACCGAGGCGACCATGTTACTACTAAGGAATACGAAAAGTCACCATTAAAGTCAGTCAGTTTAAGTTAAGTAATATGTCGGGCTACTCATCAATTCCTTGCGCGGTAACTATTATAAACGTAGTAACGTTTGCTAAAGTTTGCCCCATGTCAATGATTTGAGGACATTTCAGATCAAGTTCACACGCGCGCAATATGGGCTTCTGACCAGTTACCACCCGCATCTTGCATGACATTACGTGTTTACAAAAAGTTTCCTCTTCCAATACAAAGGAATGAATTTCTTCTTATATAAAGGTGATACTCAATGTCCCCTTGACACTTGAATCACAGAGAGCTTCTGGTTGTGTTTAACGATTAACGTTATTGAACTTGCTGAAACAACTGCTTACAGGCTATGGCGTTTAATAAGTAATATTTAAAAACTAAGTAGGCGTGCTTTATCGGATATAAAATGCCAGGCGATAGCCGAGTGTTTAGATCCGATAAAGCACGATCTACGGGTTTTTTAAATAACTTCTACAACAAACCCATGAACACGCCAATCTGCGAAGAAAGTTGGAAAATTAATGTTTTCTAAGCCGAGAAAAACGAGCGTATCTTTATCACATATAAAGATACGACACGGTTATGGTTTTTCTTTGTGTTTTCCTCGTGAATTATTAATGAGTTTTAGAAGTGAAAAAACAATTTTCAAATTTCTCTTACCTAAACTATTTGCTAACAACAAGCCAGTTCAGAGTTTGAAATGCGCATGTGATCTAAGGCGGAGTAAACTGCATTCTCACAAATAACATCATTATAAGCTTTTAAGGATTTTGAAATTGTAAATGTAAATATATACATATATACGAATACCATACGGTCTCAAGCTGATTTCATACCTCATTTTTTTTTACACTATGATACATGCACAGTCGGAACTCCGACTTGGCTTATTGCGTGGTGTAGTCATTTTGAATGACATAATTACATAAAGACAAGTCGTACAATGGAGATAACGGCTTGGCGAATTTCTAACTGGACTGATATCTCAGCCTTACTCAGGAGAAATCTCTTGAAATCATCTTGCGATCACACGACCAATACAACACTAAGTTCAAACTTCATCTCTTTTATCTGTGTTGACATTTTTCTATCTAATCCATCATTTGAGGTGAGGTTATCTTGGAAAGACGTTTATTAATGCCAGAAATGCGGCACAATTGAACTGACCATTGTAATAAGCCATTTGTGAACCGTTGCGTTTGAAATTTCGCTGCCGGTTAAACATTATCAAAAAATTGTTTCTTGCAAATTCTCGCTGAAAAACCTTCTAGAATTTGAAGTAGTTTCTCACATAAAATTAGTTATTAATTGCACAGAGTACAATAATCACATCATTGTGGTTAGAAAAACATTTTTGAAGGAGGAAATTTGTGAGACGAAAGCCAAAGGACTATTGTCAAGCCTGTCAAGTATTTCAGCTGAAATAATTTAGATTTGTAAAGTAGGTTGCACCACAGGCGGGAAAGGAAGAAAGCATAATTAAAAGCCTGCAGTCGTATCTTATTCTACTGAGGAGCCAATATTCAGTACTAAGTAGTTAAGTACTAGATAAAGCCGAGGAAACACGATTTGGCATTGCCCGCAGTGTTGCCACAACCATGGAATGGCATGGACGAGAATGAGATTTGAAGTCAGCTAGCAAGCAGCAGGATTTGACTTAGGGTAAGTACTGGAAAACTGCAGGGTAGAAAATGAGAGTTTCACTAACCTAACGCGGCGTTTATTTCGTTTAAACAAATTTTGGGAAATTGAAATTCTCTCTTCATGTAGGAACTCACGCAATGTTGCCTACAATGTTGCGCCGGGCGGTTTAAATGTTTTGTACATTTAGACAGCTTTCCTCTGATGTTTTCATGATCCTCCAACAAGGTTTATACTTTAATAATCGTTCTCGTCCCGGGCAAGTTGAATTTTCTTCATCAGTTTGAACGACATGCGGACACATGATTTTTTCGTTGCGACCAATGAGTTTACTCTTATATCTTACCGATTTTAAGTTCTTATTCTGATGTGCAACCCACCCAATTGTTCGTCAAGTCTGTAGCTTCGGTAAACTTAATCATTATCTCTGAAGATGTTGTGATGTATACAACGAAACGTAAGATTCTATTAAACTCTTTATATCAAGCCTTTGTTTCGCATTCTATGCTGGGCTTTAATATTCGTATTAAAATTTAATCAAGGTCATTTTGTTGCTGGTCTTAAAATAGTGTGAAAGCTAGAATTTTGTCAAATTTTGTTCGCTTTCTCGACGAAAGTCACAATTCCTGTCTGAACAAGGAACGAATTTTGCTTTATTCTCGAATGTTTATTCCCATATGAGAAAAACACCTGCTGAGATGTAAATTCTAAAATTTGCGGGGTGAAAATTCACCGTATGTTAATGTTGACATGATTTGTAGTTAGTTTATCTTCCTTTTGTTGATTTTTAATTGTATTTCACTGAGAATTTTCCATAGGTAAACTTAAATACGGTGTTTAAAACTATCCCAATGGCATTTTTTTATGATAATGCGACACTTACGTAGAGAAATCAAGTTTCAATCCGCAGTTGGAAGCGATTTCTAAATACAATAAACTGCATTAGGAGAGGGATTTGTAATAAAAGAGGAAGTATCGCTAGGAGTAATCGCAACCCAGGCAAGGAATCTCATACACTAAATTAGAACGCGAAAGTTCGGGAATTTTGTCTTTATTCGAAAGATAGTATGAAACCCGCTTGTTATCGTAGATCACAATGAAATTTACAGGCTCTTTTTAAATGACGGCGTATCTTCTTTTGGCAATTTTTGATGAGATCTTCCTCTTTCCTCCCAAGGTATGGGATTCAAAGCCAGATTTTTGGTTTGTCATCATTTTCATATTCGGACAGCTTTTTGTTCTGGTCGGAAAAATACTTGTCTCGTAATTTGTTAATTAATAAATTTCTGACTGAGAGAGGAAAACCATTCCAAGACATAAAAGACTTTAGTTGGGTAATTTGACCTTCAAAAAGTGATATTGTTGCTACATATCCTAAATGCGTGGTGAAAGAGGGATTTGATCCAGGCGGTTTTGCGTGCAAACGGTTCGAAGCTTGAAAAACCTGTGTATTGGCCAGCGTGCGTGTTCTTGCGATAAACGTCAGTATCGTCGTCCGAAAGCAGAATATTTAACAATGCCATCGGAGAAAGTGTGTACCGTAAACATATGATTTTTGAAATTTATAAAATTTGGCGAGGACAGCAGGAATACCGGAAGGTTTGATGAGCACTAGCGTGTCAGCAACATAACGATGATAGAATTTAATCCGGAGTGAACAAGATATGATGCGACAACTTTTTCAAATTCAGTGAGAACAATAGTAGCTAACACGGGGCCAAGAGAAGAACCCATTGACACGCCGTCAATCTGTTCAAAAATCTGATTATTAAAAGAAAAGGCAGTCTTTGTGAATCAGTAATAAGCTTTTTTAAACTTCGTTTAGTGAGAGTTGTTATGATTTGTTTTTCGTTAAAAATCAGATCAAGTATGATGCTAATAGTTTATGAAAGAGGTACATTCGTGAAAAGCGAAGCAACACCAAAAGAAACGAAACGATAGCCTTCAGAGAATAACTCCTTGGGAATAGATTTAATATCAGATACATCTTGAAAAGAATCCAAAAGTGAATATTCGTTTACTGTCAAAGGATTTAACAGCCGAGTAAGAAATTACCTACATTATAATGAGGAGTGTTAGTGGTTTCTGTGATAGGTCGGAATTGTGGTATGTTTGTGAAGTTTTTGTGAATTTTAGGTAGTCCGTGTGCTCGGCCAAAATGTGCTGATTTAAGCTACTGTTACACGCTGCAATTTTTGGTGCAACTCGTGTCACGAAAAAACATTGTTGCACGACACAAGTTGCAGGAAAGAGTGTTACACGTAAGAAAATAAATGCAACTTTCCAAAATATGTTGCAGAAAGTAGAACCAATTTCTACTTTTTATGCGACTTGCGGTTTTGAAAAACAAGTTGCATGAAGAGGCGTTACACGCTAAAATACGTCGTGCAACTTGCAACAGTTTTTTTTTGCTACACAAGTTGCAGCAAAAATTGCAGCGTGTAACAGTAGTTTTAGGTTTGAGAAACTGAAGTTCAGATTCTGAAATTCCACGGCGTTTCATAAGGATTGACAATAACTTTTGTAAAGAAGAAAGTCGCGTTGGTGTAGGGTCAGAAGATAGCTTTTTAAACTATAAAGGATCAGAAAAGACAGAGCTGACAGAAAAGAGATAGTCACTGCGTTTCATGACAACTATGCCATTACCTTTGTCGGGTTTCAAAATAGAGTAGTTTGCCGATAGTTCCTTTAAAATTCTAATTCTTTTCTTATCTAAATTAAATTCTCGTAAGTCCAAGTCAATATAATTGTAGTATAAACGAGCGTAAAGAGTTCTTAACTTTATTCTCCGTGTAGCGGAGAATAAAGTTAAGAACTCTTCAAAAATATGATCTGTTCGGATTATATTTTGTTTTATATTTTTTCAAATTGTCGGCTGGTATTGGTTTTAAGATTCTAGTTATATTGTTTGCTTTTTGTACTGAGCTTCGACATCGATCCATGTCACTTACTGATGCCATAAATAATCTCTAACTGGGGAGAAAATTTTGTAATTTTAGCGTTACCACGAAGTTTATTAAGCAGTTCAGACCATGACTTTCTCTTTTTTTTCTCAAACTTAGGTTGTATTACGAATTCATTGCAATTCTTTTCGCCTATAGGCCGCGAGGGGCTGTTCACATGAGCTGGGACAGTTCGTTTCTTCAAGATCTTACCATAACTGTAAAATACACTCGAGATGAAAATGAAAAGAGCATTTGGTTTAATTTGGCTTTGGGAAAAGCCCAAAGTTAATTTAAATTACCATTTACAAACTGGCGACCAAGCTGTAAAAGTGGTTACTCAATTCAACATTAATTATGTTCTTATTCACTGGTTTCAACCGAACATAAAATATTTTCATCTTAAATGCTACAGTTAACCAGACAATGCAAATGATGAATTGGAATCTCAGTGATCCCAGGCAGATTTATTTTGCATTTCGTATACAATACTCATGCGTACGCTCGTTATATAAATACACTCTGATGCTATAGGCTTACAAATTTAACAATCTAGTCACTCTTAATCTGTTGTTTAGGCTCTCTTCAACGTACATGTCCTTTGCCATTTGTCTTCCATCTACCATGCAGCTTGAGGAGTCTCTCGGATATCTTGTTGTCGCTGTGTCGAACGACTCCTGCAACTGCACCAGCTCTCCGACTGTGTAATCCGTATTCATTAGGTTCATGGCCAAGGGCTCTCAGCGCCTCGCGTAACATTTCTCTACAGCCAGAGTACGACAAGCCAGAAGAGCTTAGGGCATAGTTTTTGGTTTTCCTGCAAAAACTGAGTTGCCTAATTAGTGGCATGGAATCATTTGCGTCTATGTTTGCTTCTAGAAAATATCTTTCTACTAACTTCACTGGGCAGTACTTCGTCGTAGTTCGAGCGATGAATGCTATATTGCCTTGTCTGTTTTACTTTTTGGAGTTGTTATTCTCATACAACGGTCATGGAACTCTTTTTGTTTTGGTTGGATAGCTCTTATTTCAGAAGAGCAAAAAAACCCGGCAAAGCCTAATACACAAAAAACTGCCGTTCTCAGGTCTTTCACAGTGTATGTCGGTGATGCAAACCGATCGACAATTTCTTTGATAACTTTGCTGGTTATTGGCTTCTTTTTGTTGATTGGTTTTCCGATTCTTCTTTTGGCCGCCTGGACTATGTTCCTGCAGAGATCATTCTCTAATGGGTTTGGGCAGGTAGCAGGAGAGAGAGTATGAAACCACCTAATAGCTGCACAAATCGTGTTAAGGAATGATATTGAAATTTGTTTCAACGAGACTTCGTGAAGGTATAACGCTACGCTAGCTGGGTGTAGAGGTAAATTGAATACGATTCCCTTTTGTTTGCAACACGAGAAGAACGTCTTGATGGAAGAAACATATCCCTTGACAGTCGAGCCCGCCCCTGACTTTGTGGCGGCTTCCAAATGTAAAAATAAGACTTCCAAATGTTGTCGGACATCAGCTGGTGCTTTCTGCCAGGATTCACGTGCACTAAAAATTTTGTCGTTTTAATAAAAGTACATCATTATAACATTCATGTGTAATGTCCTGGGAAAAGCATATAACTAAACGGCCTGTGCCCATCAACATTGACTATACTTGAAGGAAGGCCTGTGCCTTATTTTGCCACTACATATCTTGGGCCTGCGACCCTTCTCTTTCTAACTTATTTCTACTCGTCAAAATTGAACCTTATTGCAATTATATCTCCTCTAAAGCGGTTTGAGCCTAGCAATGAATTGTGATATCGTACTTGGCGTAAGACTTGCCGTCCGCAAAAATTTTTAGAAGCAACAATAAATTTCTTATATGTTCCAGTTATAAGTGGCCAGTAATTGGGCGACGGCCAATGTGGAGCAACGAGAGTTGCTCGGCCTTTTTGTCCGTGTAAATAATGCAATACACGAGACACAATTGCAACCGGGGGAACTACTAGGCAATTTTTGCGTCTCAAATTTGCACAAAAAAAATCAACTCCAGCTGCATTTGGGTTCCAGAAACGAGAAAAGAAGCTCTTCGTTTTGCAGTTATAATAATTTGGCATGCAATCGACTGTGTGAGGGCCCCACAGCTCTTCTAACTTTTGGAGAAAAGTTTCGGTGATCTGCCAGTCATCTGGGTCTACTAAATGGTACCCACTGCATGTCAATGCTGATGTTGTGAGCAAGGCACAAATTAAATATTTGGATCGCTAACTTATGCAAATCTAACCTCATGCTTCCTGTTTTTACTATATTTTCAACCGCTCTATTGTCCGTATACCATTTCACATGTGCGGAGGATAACAACTGAATAAACGATTTTAAAGAAAACTGAGTCGCAGCGAGTTCTCGCCATGCAGCGCTTTTAGAAAGTTCAACAAGATCTCACATTTTGTGGCAAATTGTGTCTCCATTAAGCTTGATAACTGCACCGCAACTTATGTCGCTTGCATCCGAGTATACGAAACGGTTTGGTACTCGCGTTAGAAAACAGTAGCACTCTCTTAGCTTGTCGAGGTTTTGCTTCCAAAAGATAATTCAATTTTAGTATATTCGTCTACATGGAACAAACTATCCCAACTTTCTGCGCTGGCAACAGGCATGCTGCAATGTCTTGTCGTTATGCGAGCTATGTTACCAAACACGGCTTCCGTTGACATTAATTGACCAACCAAGGACGTTAACTCCCTGGCGGAAATGTAAAACTTTGAAATTTCAATAGCTTTAATTGTATCTTATAATTTTTTTCATAATGCTATTTTTTATAATTTTTTTTTATAAATATTTTTCCAATTCGTCTTGCGACAATGCCCAGCGTTCCGGAACGCAAATTCCAATCTCGACCTAGCCATTCTATGGTTTGGGTAGGCTCCCATTTTGATTTTTCATCATAAGGGATAAAACCGGTGCTACATAAATCGTTTCTAACAATGACCGTGGCCGGTCGGCATCTTTCTAATTCAAGGTCTATGGACATCCATTGTCCAGAAATATTGCTATATTAATGTTCAAATGTCTCCAACGTTTTTCTAACGGTTTTAACAATTTATTAAATATATAGGGCGCAGTAGACAAACCAAATGGGAGAACTGTGAAGACGTAATATTTTCCCTTCAAAGATACTGGGCAGCGCCATGCAAAGCCCAGAAACGTTTGATGACTATTGAAAATCTCAACATGTTGGTAGCCGCTTTTCAAATCAAAGGAAAACATATACGCGTTACGTTGGAAATACATCATGGCTATCTTCCAGTCTTCATATTTAATCTTATATTTTTTAAGACAACGATTCACATACCTCAGGTATGTGTATTTTCCTCAGATGTTTGGAGCACGACTATTTAACGCGTTTGGAAGAGCTGAAAATGTTAAAGCTGATGTCTCTGTTGGAACTAATACAAAAGCATGTTATCATTTG
>JBAHVQ010000392.1:478732-495480 GCA_036872915.1 Nanipora kamurai | reverse complement strand
TTATGTAGTACCAATTTATACGGCTCCTTGGAAAGCAGTCCATTCGTAGACTGAAGGACTACCGTATCCAAATAAAAGTAATAATAATAAATAATAATAATAAAGGCTTGTCATCAGTCGAAGATACATTCGACCGAAGAAACAAAGGCGACCTCGTAGATTCTGGGTACGTCCTGGCAGAACATCTATTGAATAACATCCAGTAAGAGCTCTGTTTCTTCATCTGTCCAACTAAAGGGTGCAGCGGCGTTTTCTTCACCTCTGTTTCCTTTAATTTTCTTTTTGGGAGGCATCACGTAACAAGACAGTGCTGTAATTTTAGTTGTCGACTTGATTTGTTGACATTCTGATAGCTCGTACTCAGGACTTTCCGAGGTTGACGCATGCTCATAAGATATATTTCCAACTGGATCGATTTCATACCAGCACCGTGTAGACGGGAATTTATTTTAGGAAACCGGTACGTTTTCATGCCATATTTAACTCGTACCGGTATCGTGTAAACGTAGTCCTATAATAAAAGCACCCTCGTTTGGCAAACTCCCATACAATCAATGACAAAAAACCTTGGGATACTTGCAATTTTCGATGTTTTCTCAATATGTATGACATTTTTGGACTAAATAAGTGTTATCCCTCCCTCCTCCGCCCTGTTCAATGTTGAGTACTGTACATCTTAAGGGGTACACCTAACCTCAAACAATGTGTCTGAATAGCGACCAACATTGAATAAAGGGTTCGAAAAAAGGAAATTTCAACACATTTGTCACTGATTGTAGCTTGGTGGATGGGTCATCCCATACTCCCAAGAATTTTATTCACAACGCTCAGTGATTGAACCATCTGAACATAAAATTAGCCGAGGAAAAGTGGAACGTACCGGCATTTTGAGACTCTACAGCTGAAATTTCGAACTATTTTAAAAATTTTATTTAAATGAGCAAAATTTCATTCTAAGTTCCCTATGTTTCAAAATTTCCTAAGGTAATTTCTTGCAAATATGCAAGTGGTGGCTCAGCGTAAACTGTAATACTATACCGTGGACAGTAAAATACGTTACGCAATATCGCATTTATGGCTTTTTTATGCGAAGATCAACTCAAAAGAATATTGCAATTAGTCATATTTTAAATGTAGTGCTATTCTGGTTTCGTGGCCAGCAAAAGGTACATGCAAGTTGCTTAAAAACTTTTCTAAGTAAGACCATAAACTAAAACTATAAAACTTGGAACAGGGTCATCGGATATTTCCCCAAGAAAGATATGGGGTCACCGGGAGATACCCGGTGACCCTGTTTTTTTTTGTTCTGTTTTTTTCAGGGAGATACCCGGTGACCCCGTATCTTTCTTGGGGAAATATCCGGTGACCTGTTCCAAGGTTTATAGCTTTAGTTTATGGTCCTAGTTAGAAAAGTTTTTAAGCAACTTGCATGTACCTTTTGCTGGCCACGAAACCAGAGTAGCACTACATTTAAAATATGACTAATACTTCACCTGGTTGCGAAAAAGACTATTTACCAATATTGCAATTGTACCTGACAGTTTATTTACACCAAGTATCCCCGTTACGAAAGCTCTTTGACCGGTAACGTGGCCACACCAGCGAATACGGCGTGGGAACCAATAGCCGGCTGGCGTGGTGTAGATGTCTTTCACAAACAGGTGAAGGGTCGATTGTCTTCACTAGTTAGTGAATGTTTCCTTGTTTATTGAGAAGAATCATCGTAGTGTACAACGGCAACTGGAAATACCACTCGGTTTTTACTTTTTTAAAAGGAAGCTCTTTCTTTTTTAACGACAAACTTTTACAAGGTGCTTTCAGGATTGCATGCAACGTTCGTGTTCCACAACAGGATATGAGTTCCAAGGAAGAAAAGGATATAGATAAATTAAGGTTGTCAGTAAAAGAACAGGTAAACACGCTAACGAAACATAAGATAATGAAAAGACTTGTAAAACTGTTGTTATGTTTATTTAGTCATCTTTCCTTTGCAAGGTCCAACGCTGACTTTGTGCTATGATCAACATTTACCATTTATTATAACTTAACATTGTTGATATATAGTATGATTCTTTTCATGATTTGTTGTCTGGAAACTATTGAACAAGCCAAAAATTCTTTCTGAACCTCATTTAGTTACTCAGGTTTTGGGTTCATCAAGTACAGAAACACTAATTTGTTGTCATTAAATTTATTAGTTGAATATTTTAAAATAGTGTACATGGGATACCCAATCAAATACTGAAAATATTTTACATCCATAACAGGGATTTTCAACCAAGATCTTTGGTAATTTGTACTTCTGAATTGGTTTAGACCTTGTGACTTAAGCTTGCTGTCATTCTGAAAATCAAAAGTGAAGACCAGAGAAATAAAATTAAATAAAAATAGGAGTCACATATATTTAACTTGTTATTGAACCCTTTACACAGCAGGCTTTCCCAGGAAATCTACCACTGATACATAAAATTGCTTGGGGTGTTAAATGGAGTAAAATTAATAAGTTTGACAAATGACATTAGTTCCTGGCAGACCAAAACAGAACATTGAAATGAAAATCATGGCGTAATGCGTACGTGATCTTATGACATGCTTGGCTAGTTTTCTGAGGCTAATTCTCTGATAGTTTGGCATACTGAGGGAGATTATGGCACACATTATATTTAAATCACATGAAGTTAACAAAATGACAGTGAACATGTGCTTGACATACAATATGTTTAATTAAACATGGTTGACAGTAAGTGAGGTATAGACAGTGGCATTTTGCGGCATTGGTCTCTGCATCCCAATGCTGCAAGCATTGAGAGACTGGAGAGATATTCATTAAATAGAAGGGAACAGGGAGTGGTTACACTGACAAGGAAGATCAAGGATGGACCTGGTTCTTGTATAAATCCTTTAAAAATCAAGATCCCATTATCTTTTCTGGAATTCTTAAGGGTGATCTTGTGAAGAAATTAAAAGAACAAAATGGTGATAGAATTGAATTAGAACAAGCTACAAGGGAGTTAAAACACAGAAAGAAGCTACTAGAAGAAAAAGTAGGTAATTCATAATTTTAAACTTTTTGGATAGTGTATTTTAATAATCAGTATTCATATATATGGTACTTGTACTATTATTGGAGATTGCTATTACCAAATGTAACTGTTAAAATATGAAAAAGGAAATCAGCAGTTAGCACTGTCAAATAGGAAAAAAAGCTTGACATTTCAAATGTACTTCATTTAATTATTACTTTACTAGACATTTTTTAGTACAGGCCCTTTATCAGAAACAATCACAATTTATCTTCACTCTCTTGAAGAACATCCTATACACAATTTATAATATTCAATAGTTAAACAGCAGTTCAAACAGGATTCCTTCTTTGTTTCAAGCATGCATTTTACTTCATATGAAAACATACTTTTTGCTATCAAACTCTTCTGTTTTATAACAGATAACTTCTGATCTCCCATGATTCATGAAAGTTTGCAACTCAAATCTATTGTGATTCAAGGTACTATACCCATAATGGAATTGTTCACTATCCAGTGGCTGTCACAGGTCCAAGGTAGCAATGACAAGATTTGCAAATCTCAAATATTGATGGCAAACAAATGTTTGGCAACTGTAACATTTTCTTAGTAAATTAATCAAAGCATTGTGCTAAAAAAACTGTTTTCAATTTTTGTCAATAATGCTTTGGGTTCACTTTGGAATTCCTTTAAATAACTAAAAATAGTCAAAGGTTGCTTCATAACAATATGATTGGATTTCCAGATGTTAGAGGTTTTATTTATATTAAACTTTCTTTTAATTCATTCACCAAACAATCCTGTGGTGCTTGCTAGGGGTCTATTCATACATCAAGAAATCTAGGATGAATGATTGTGTAGTTTTCTGTCCAATCAACTTCTGTAGAACATTAAGTTCAAACATCAAGAACACTAGCATTTTTATAGAATAATGCATGCCATCTCCTGCATGCATTATTCTTTCATTGTATGTATGGGTGTGTGTGTGTATGGTTGAATGCATCAAAAGAAATAAGACTCCCTATACACATACAATACTCTATAAATTGCCCAAGGTCTGCACACATTATATATGGGTGCTCCACCCAATGTCTTTCTTGCACTGGCATAATGAGTCCACATTAAAATGTGAGTGTGAATGAACTGGATTACACAGGTCAGGGAGGGGCTTATGTGGAAGGCATCATTGTACTTGCATTGCATTCATCTTAGACTAAACTCCAAGAAGTTTGTTCCATTTTCACAAAACTCTGATCAAATCATGCACATGGTACTTCCTATGGCTTTTCCTCTTGGCAGCAACCATAGTAGATTTGTTGCAATTAAACAATGCTGTTTTAATAGTTTAATTTGTGCTACCACTCCTGCGACCTTTCAAAATAACAAAGTTAATTTTAATGACTAATGATACTTAAAGTACTAGAGTAGTATAATAAGTATAAAGTACTACGAGATAAAAAGCTTTACATTTGTCCTACCAAAAACTCTTTATTTGGCCAGAAATCCTGTGGCATTACCCAGACTAAAATAATAGAAGACCTATCTGGATGGATACTTGTTAAACCCCACATGAGCCCATCAGATATAAATATCCTAGCCAAATAATTCAGTCATAAATGTATACCTAATTATTTGCCTCTGAATAATCAGAAATGCATACCTACTTTTTACTTTAAAATATTGCAGGAAATTTCCTTGGATTCTAAGAATGTCAAGTTTGATAGACCAAAATTTGAAGACTTTTTGAAAAGAAGGTTCTTTTTTGCTCCAGCATTTGAGATCTATGGAGGTACAGTACTAATATATCATGGCATGATGTAATTTTGTTAATTTATCTTGTCACTTCACTGAAAAAAATTTGCACATGGATCATTTAATACCAGAATTGCTACCGTAAATCATGGCATATAAGTCGATTTTCTAGAACCCAAAATAGATGTTAAAAAACTGACCTCGACTTATACAAAGGGTCATAAATTATATGTAAATGAATATGCGTATGCTATTACCCAGGCCACTCGAAGCACCAAAAAATAGGACGATCAACTTCCAGTACCATATGTGTTATGCACAATGCATGTGTTTACACTTACACATTCAATGCTAACAAGTAGAATGTCAACATGCCACCTAAAAGAAGAACTTACAAAGCAGGATTTAAGATCAAAATTATTAAATATGCTGAGGAGTCCAACAGTGCAGCTGGCCATAAGTTCAGTGTTAATAAAAAGCTTGTTCAAGAAAAGATATTGACAAGTTAAAACAATTGCTGAAGACAAAATTTGCTGATCATGGATCAAAGTGCCACTGGTCAGAACTTGAGAAAGAACTCACCAAAGGGGTTGAAGAGCACCAACATTCTGCATATGTTAGCATGCAAAACCAAGTTATGATGCAAGGCAAAGCATTGGCTAAGAAAAACAAGATTGTTGGAAGGAACATGAAGTTGGTGCAGTTGCTTCATGAAAAGACACAAAATTGTCCTTTGACAGGGGACGATAATTTCACAAAAACTTCCTGCAGACCTTAAAGAGAAGACAACACATTTCCCATCATTTGTTATTAAACTTTGTAAGCGATCTAACTATATTTTAAAACATATTGGAAACATGGGCAAAATGCCATCATCAAAAACTGTGAACACAGCTGGTGACAAAACTGTTTACGTGAGAACAAGCGGACATGAAAAGGTGTGATTTACCACAGTGTTTGACATGTATGGCTGACGAAACTAAATTGAAAGCAATGATAATTTTCAAGTGCAAAACCATGGCTAAAGATAAATCTCCACCTGGTATTGTGTTCCATGTTCACCCAAAGGGATGGGTGGATGAAAGAGGGATGACCATCTGGAACAAAAAGGTTTGGCAAACTCGACCAGGTGCACTATTGAAAATGAAAAGTCCCTTAGTCTTTGATGTGTTCAGTGGTCATTTGACAGAGTGTGTGAAAAGCCTACTTTGCAAAGAAAACACAGACTTGTTGGTTATTCCTGGTGATCTGACAAGTGTGGTACAGCCTGTAGATGTTTGTCTTAATAAACCATTTAAGGACAGACTTAGGGAGAAATGGAATGTGTGGATGTCCAGCAAAGGGCACACACTCACCTTGACTGGAAACATGAAACGCAGCATCTTTGCCAACCATTTGTCAGGGGGTGCTAGATTCGTGGAAAGACATCAAGCCTGAAAGTGTCGCATACTCATTCAAGAAGTGCAGGATCTCAAATGAAATGGATGGCACTGAAGATGATATGCTTTGGGAAGAAGAAGATGGTCATTCTCAAGATATGATTACTTTAAGAAGTCTATGAGGCTGATGAAAGCAAAGTGATGGCTGACCCCCATGATGACAACATTACCTAGGAACACTTTAATGAACTTTTTGATTAATCTGATGATAGTGATGAGGAAATTGAAGGTTTTTAATTTAAGTTTTTGTTGTAACAATTGATCCCAGATGTACATACCAGTAGTTGTTAACACAGTAGGGTCGACTGAAACAGTCTTTGTGTGTATAAATTCTTGTAAACATACCCCATTTTTAAAAACTTGATCGTTATTGAAGTTGCTACAAATATTAATCTGTTCTTGCTTACTAATTAACTTAATGAGCTTGAGTTATACACAGGGTACTGAAAAAAATCCCGATTTTTTTCCACAAAAAATTTGGGGTTGACTTATAGGCCATGATTTACAGTAGGCTCAGTGTTCAAAATATTGCACTCATAATGAGCCTTATCATGTATTCTTTGTTAGATACTCATTTCAGAATTTGTGATGTTTTGGTTTGTTATCATATTTCATATCATAATGCTTTGAAGCATATCTGGTTATCACTAAATTTGAAAGAAATAATTCTCCAGAATCAAGTCACATGGTCAAAAATAGATGAACAAACAGAGAAGTGATGGAGACCAATTATATCAAATTAGTATAATATGTATGGTTGTGTTATTTTTCAATGTGTCTAAACTTAACATGTTAAAAAGATGCTCTTTAAATTTTGCATGCAACTTTTCATGATGTCAGCTTTTTATGTAATGTTTTGAGATGTTCATAGACTGTTGTGCTCTTGATAGATTTAATTATTTTTTATTTCTATGTGAAAGATTTAGAACTTTCTAGGATTGGAATTCTAAATCAATAATTCTTCTTGCTGATAAATAATGCAGTATCTTTGCTTCAATCTGACATTTTGGTGAAGCTTTTTGCAATTATAGCTGCTGGAAGTGAAAAATAATTGACTTACATGGAAAAAAAATGGCCAAAACTTAGTGATAATCACAATGTATCTAATTAAGTGAGCTGGTCTCAACTAATACAAATATCATTTCACTGGGAAAATAAAACTGTAAAGTATGCCAATTGTAATTCTGTGATATACTGTCACAGATTACTGTGCATGTATCTTGGGCTCTTTTTATATTTCTGGCATAAAATGAGATTGTTAAATAATTTTACCAAGTGATGTTATTGAAAGTAACTTATTCCCTGGCTGATGTACGACAATAATTTGTAAATTTTCAGGTGTTGCTGGATTGTATGATTATGGTCCTTCAGGCTGTGCAATTGAAGCAAACCTTCTTAATTTATGGAGGTCTCACTTTGTTCTTGAGGAGCAAATGTTGGAGATAAAATCAACTCAGCTAACACCTCATGTGGTACTAAAGTAAGATTGCCACTGTGCAACTAGCATTTTTGATTATGATATTTCCAGCATATATTGCATCCATCCGTGCATACATACATGCTTACTGGTATGTCTGTCTGTCAGCTTGCAACTTGGTTGGTCTGTTCTGCCTGTCTATTTTTCTGTCTGTATCTATGTACTGTACAGGTCTATGTACATATGTATACAAAGTGGGTATGTTTGTATCTGTCTATGTAATGTGTGTATACACATATGTAGTATTTTCATATAATTGTATGATTGTAAGAGCAGGAGTCTAACAAAAAATCAAGTATGTATTTTTGATTATTGATCATCTCCTATTTTATTTATCTGTTAAAGAGCTTCAGGACATGTGGATAGGTTTACAGATTATATGGTAAAGGATGTGAAAACTGGTGAATGTTATCGAGCAGATCATCTGTTGAAAGGTACACTCAACATAAAGATTGTTGTTATAATTGCTACTGCTCTTAATGGTGTTCTTCTTCATCATCTTACCATTGTTCTTCTTGCTTGTGGTCTTCTTTTTCTTGTTTTCTTGTTATTCTTCTTCCTCCTCTTCTTTTTTGCCTTCTTCTTTGTCTTCCCCTTCTTTTTATTTTTTCTACCTGACCTCCTGTTAAATAACAAAATGATGCCTACAGAAGTATGAAAATATCCAGGGGGTAAAATAGTGATTGCCGTGATAACATTTTCATATTTCTTTTTATATTATATAAATTTTTTTTCATAATAGGGTGGCATATTAGCATGGCAATATCAGCTATTTTTCTCTCTTTCTTTTATCTAAGCTATACTTGAAAACCTCATAAAAGGCAAGAATACTTCTGATGAAAAAAAGAAAGAATGTGAAGCTGTTTTAGCCCAGGTAATAAGACTGATCAATTTGAAGTTATAATACTTAATACCTCCTGGGCATACACCCAAGACTTTACTTTTGGATTTTTAACAATGGAAGTTCCCAATGAAACATCAAAAATCATGTTTAAAGTACCTATGATTCAAAACCAAAAGGAGATCAAATGCCCCACTTCTAAACCATATTTCCACAAGATGATATTTTCTGCGTGTCTTTGTTACATGCTGTACAGATCTATTATTCTCGATGATACTAACAAACTTAACAAACTCCTTCCAGTATCTAAAGATCATTTATATTCTTTAAGAGCCCCAAGATTTCTCCCTATGTACAAATGCAATACCGACAGGTTTTCTAAATCGTTTATCTGTCAAGCTGTAAAACTATGGGACAACTGTACCCTGGAGTAGTCAGATTTGAAGACAGAATCATATTTTAATATTTCTTTTTAAATGTATGTACGTACTTTGATATAGTCGTTTTACGATTTTTATATTCTTAAACTCAATATCTTGTAATTATTATAAAGTTTATATCATACCATGTAAAATCAAGTTTTTTATGTTGCGTTTTTGTCGTGCAACATACAAGTTGATTTTTAACATGCAATTAATTAATTAAATTATTTATTATTAATTAATTAAACTTGATCTTTATTTATGGACATTTCTATCTTTAAAATTATTGCAAGCTCGGTGAAGGGTGTATCTAACTGGTGAAGTAGTATGATAAACATGAGATATTCGTCTAATAAGATTTTTGTCAAAACAGATTTTTCAATCTTGATGGATTTTAAAAACTTCTGTCTTATGAAAAATTTTTCAAAATTAGGTATGTTGTTTACACATACTCTGTTTCCTTTGTTTATCAAGTTTTTCAGAAATTCACCGAAGCAAACATCAAAAAAATTAACGTTTGTACTGAAGCGAACGGTATTGTCGTGGTAGAATAACCATTCGACAAATACAGCCACATTCAGTTGCTAGTCCCCTATTAAGAAAGGCAACCCCCCCTTAAGCAAGGCAAAATACACAACTGCAATGGCTATGAAAGTGTTAAAACATTGGTTGAGTACGGCCTTTCTTAATTTTGAGGTTATCGAACAACTTGTGTGGGAAATAGAATATTTATGTGGGATATTGCATCTCTTTCTGCCGCATTACGAGGTACAATTAATTGACAATAACTAAACTTAAAGTTGGGATTTTATCATAACCACAGCCTGAATTGCCTTCTCAATGGTGTAATTTATACTTTGGATAATTTACTGTGCGGAGACTATCCGACGACATCAGAAAAAGAATGGAAAACCTACTCAAAGCTACTTTATCTTCTTTACCAATGTCGTTGTTCGAACCAAATGTAGCAAAAAGAGGAGTTTTTTCTTTCCATCTTATTATCGAGTTATACTAAAGCACGTTCTTAAATAACCTTTTTTTTTTTTAGATTGATGATTTTGACCAAAAAGCGTTAACCGAACAACTTAGAAAATATGATGCAAAGTTCCCCGGGACTAATAATGACATAACTGATCCAGCCGAATTTAATCTTATGTTTGGGACTTCCATTGGCCCTACCGGACTGCTGCAAGGGTAAGTACAATAAACCAGTAGTGGCCAAACAATAGACTGCGGGCTACATGGTACTGGGCCAAATGTGTGTGTCGTCGCGGGACCAAGACATAACCGCGAAAGAAAATAAATTAAAATTTAATTTATTAAAGAAACCGCATTTAGAGATTTGTTTGAATGAGTTTAAGTCATAAGATACTTGAAGAAACGGCTCTGTAGTTCTGTAGTTTAAACAAACATAGACACTGTCATGTATTAACAATAAATCATGTCTTTTTCGGTAATCTTTGAACGAATTTAGAAAAGGCCCGAAACAATATATGGTACAACAACCCAGATGCTTTTCGTTGTCTTGGCTTTGTGCTTTTACTTTGATCAAGCTGTTTTAAAACATTTATTCCTTGATTTTGTTCAGATACATGCGTCCAGAAACGGCACAGGGAATTTTTGTCAATTTTAAAAGACTTCTTGATTATAACAATGGTAAATTGCCATTTGCTTCGGCCCAGATCGGCGGTGCTTTTAGGAATGAGATCTCACCCAGATCTGGTTTACTGAGAGTCAGGTAAGCGAAACATTGAAGACTAGATCTCACAATGAGGTAAATCGAACTGGAAGAGACGTATTTTTGCTAATATCAAGATTATTGTTGGCGTTTGCTCTCTATTACGAGTATGAGAAAATTGTAAGGCCCAACGTAGACCAAATGCGGAGAATGCATGCATAACCCGCCATAACGCGGGTAGCTGATGTACATTACGTGAGCTGCGCGTATACCTTACGTGATCCCCGCATATGCGTTACGTGAGTCCCGCATGTAAGTTACGTGAGCACCACATATACGTTACGTGAGCCCCACATATACGTTACGTGAGCCCACGTGAGCTCTGTAAATAGAAATTTGAGTTGTGTATATTCTGTAGGCAAATTTACATTTCACGGTAATCCGTTTCTGGCCGTTACCCGTCCCTCCTAAGAAGACATACATTCTCTGCTCTCTATACAACGTGACCTACCTGTTATTCACTTTTACTTCCTCCTAATCTGTCTAAATATACCCCACTCGGAGAGCTTTAACTTCAAGCATTCATAGAACTGACTCATTATTACTACATCACACAATCTTTACTTTGCAGTTGCTCGTCGTTTGCTGCGTAATACAGTATTTGCTACCTTTGGCCCCTGGGCCGGGTTGTTAAAAGAGGGATTAACTTAATCCAGGATTAGTGAAAACTTTGTTGGGGACAGTATATTTAATGTTTTGCATTCGTATATTATATAAACATAGAAAGGTTTTATCCTAGAAAGTCTTAACGAAAGTTATCAAGCAGAACATGTCCAACAAAAGAGCCAATTAAATTTTAACCAAGGATTAGCAGTAATCGTACTTTGAACAGTTGGGCCCGGGCCATTTAATTAACTATTAATTAAGCCTGGCTTGATTTATTTTGTTTTATTTTATTTCTTTTTGTTTCATTTTAGGGAGTTCACCCTGGCTGAAATTGAACATTTTGTAGATCCTTCTGACAAAAGTCATCCTAAGTTTGAAAATGTCGAAAACGTTCACGTGACGATGTTTCCAGGTACATATCAGATGAGTGGAAAGCCTGCCATGAATGTATCTCTGAAAGAAGCTTATGAAACTGTAAGTGTCATTTAGAGACGTTGGGTCAACTTAAGATTTTGACATTTCAAAGAACAAGTTTCACGATGTTTATTTGTACTGCATGTACAAATTATTGTCGTACAAACAACCTCTCTTTCCTGGTGGAGAAGTGTTATATTTCACCTCTGTCGGTAAAATCTATATATTTGTGATAATCCTGCGTTGTAGCTAATCTATATCCAAACACCAATATCCCAGGCCTCACAAGAAATCCTTTTTTACATGTTTGTGGAAGTTGGTCGTCC
This sequence comes from Nanipora kamurai, assembly GCA_036872915.1. NCBI lineage: Eukaryota > Metazoa > Cnidaria > Anthozoa > Scleralcyonacea > Helioporidae > Nanipora > Nanipora kamurai. The sequence goes on along the minus strand of JBAHVQ010000392.1, from coordinate 483,442 downwards.
AGGTTAGTGTAGTCTTGAGAAAGACTGTTGGTTGAAGTGACTGATGTTTCGACGGCCTTAGCGCCGCTAACCAACAGACCACCAACAGTCTTTCTCAAGACTTCACTAACCTGGACGATCCACTTCCACAAACATGTAACGACTCTCCCAGGTTCAAACCATTTACTTTATTACTATCCATTTTTCGTGTTCTATCACAACAAAGAGCCCATTAACTTCCAGGAAAATATGGTAAAATGAAGCACGGCATAACAACTTAGATATAGGAAAATTTCTGTTCTGATTGTCTCTTGCTAAACTTGTTACACCTTTGGAACTATGAAAGCACGATCTAGGACGTATGGCTTGAGTTATATTGAAAAGAAGTCTGTTATCATTCATTGAAAGTTATTCAGTTTTGTTGATGCGGCGTTGCTGGAAAAAATTAGGACCACTAAAACTTGTAAGTTGCAAGTAAAATAGTGTAGCAAACAAACCGCCAACGAACTTAATTCCTAAAATATCAAACGTGTCAAGATTGTTTGACCAAAACACTAAATTAATTATTTTTAACCAAAACTTTACCCTACTAACCTTGTCAATTGATTGACAACATTTAATGTCAGCTACTTGTTTTGCTTGCTTTGACAGAAAGTTATCAATAGCACAACGGTTGGTTACTTCATCGGCCGCGTTCATTTGTTCTTATGTAAGATTGGTGTTGATTCAGCACGTTTAAGGTTTCGCCAACATTTATCCAATGAGATGGCTCACTATGCTTGTGACTGCTGGGACGCCGAGATAAAAACGTCTTACGTAAGTACACTTCCATTGAACGTGGTAAAAATAAATGGCGGGTGGTATTGACAAATGTTTGTAATAATGTGAAAATACAGCTCCAGGATTCAAAAAGCTAACGGTGTGTTCGGCTATTCTTTCGTGTTTTGCACGCTTGCTCTTGAACGTCCTTCTAACGCTGTTTTTTCTTCATCCTGGGCAGCTCTGTTATTCGATAGGTATACGAGATAGGTTTTTGTTTCTTAATTCAAACAAATGAACTTAAATGTTGTAAGAACAATATAAGATTCCCCTGTATAACTAGAGGAGAAACGGTATGGGGGTGCTGGTGGCACAGTGATAGTGCAGGTGTCTCTGACCTCTGTGACTAATGCTTGGTTCCTGGCTCCGTGCACTTTTCGAATTAAAGTTACCTTGGTCACATGTGAGAAGAGTGCTGTCCAGTTTGGCTCTACCGTATTCCTTTCTCTAGATACTCCGGTTTCTTCCTGTAGTAACACTGGACCCATGAGAGATGGCCCTTGCTGGACCTCTGGGGAGAATAGCTTACTAGGTAGCTGACAGGGATATCCAGTATACATAAAAACACCTTGACTTTTACCTTACGCAAGGTAAAGCTTTGAGGGCCTGGGAAGAAGCTATGGATACTACCGTGTACAGTGGTCTATTAGAATTTCAATGGTCACTACTCCGTTGGCTACAGATTCTGAAAAAGAAGTGTCTAACTCTGTAATTGGTGCTTTTATTATCATATTTTTGTCTTTCAACCACATGGTAACGGCATGTTCTGATCATCATAAATGAAGTTGGGCCCGGGCCATTTAATTAAGTTAAGGACAGTGAAAGGTTTTGCGATGTTTTTACGACTTAGTGTTTTTGATAACTTATATTATTTCGTATTCTCTGTGTGTTTTTTGTCAGTAAGATATTTTTGCTGATTCAATTTTTGTTGATATAGGGATGGATTGAATGTGTTGGTATAGCAGACCGGGCGTGTTATGATCTCAGTGTCCACACGAAGGCGAGTGGGGATAAACTAGTAGCTCAAGTAGATCTTCCTGAACCTGTATCCTTTATCTTTGAGGTCTCATGAGTATCAGAATTTAACAGTTGCATTATGTGAGCCGGGAGGCAACACGAGTAACAATTCAAACCCGAAGGCTGCATAGCTTCTGTCCGGCTGTCTGTCCTGCTCCTGGTTGTGATTGATCCACGAATAAATTCCATTCCGTTGTCTGGTTTAATTAACATGTCTTCGCTACGCTATCATTATCTATCAAGCATTACATATCTGGCGAGCATTAGGTATCGATTATTGACGAGTAACGCATTAAAGCCAAAAACAGTGCTTATATGTAGCGTTTAGCAGCAAATTGAGAAACGAACAAGAGACAATTAGTTTCTTCGAAGGCAATTAGATCACTCGCCTTGAATTTCTATGAGATGATAGTTGACTCAGGCATCGCCATCGTCAACTATCACGTCATAGAAATTAAGGGCGACTAGTATATTGGTTTTAAGTAGATAACCGAAAAGCAAACAAGTTCTTTACACATGCCTTTAAATTCAACTTTCGTTCTTGTTCCTTGCTATGCAGCTCTTTTACAGTGTTTGAGCAAGCTAGGAGTACGACGGCTTGAGTTTCAGTACTTGAACAAATAAACTCTTCCGAGCAAATGTAGCCAGTTTGTGCACGACTAAAGAATCCACAAAGAACGCAAACGGTATAATAGAACTTACAGAAAGTAGTGGTTATTTCAACCAGCGAATATAAAGCCAAATTATGAGAAGCCAACTTACCTTTCTTTTTTAAATATTGGTGAGTGCTACCTACAGCTTGCTGTCAATCACTCATGTGACATAGTTAACTGCACTACTATTAAATATATCTACGAAAGCCTCCCTTAAAAGTAGTATATATAATCATAAAAAAGTTCACCAGTAGTTAAAACCCATCATTTAAAATTTCCCTGTGCAGCAATGTCTTTTCGTTTTTTGATGACGTCATAAGGGACATGTTCGGGGGACTCTAGTTTTCTAAATTTTGTTCATGGCATTTGAGATTAAGCTACCTACCTCGCTCCATTTATTAGACACTGTTTTTGTAGCCGTTCTGGAGGTAGTTTAGTTGAAGCAGCTGAAGCCAAAAAAAATTGCTTGTGGAGGAGAAAAAAAATATTCCTTGAATTATTAAGTTATTTGAGCTTATTTAAAACACCATCGATTATGAATATGATCCAGTTCTTTGTGTTTAAACTCAAGTTCGTCGAAAATATGTGCAAATAGATTTTTGTATTTTAAGACAACGCTACGAATGTTATTTTCCTTAACATATTTCAATAAGATTACTGTTAAAGTCGTGGAACCAGTTCTTAACAAAGCGCCGATTGGTAAATCATTTAAAAAGAATGCAAAGCTAGTTACGGAACATTTAACAAGCTTGACTGAAAAAGAATTAGATGAACTGGAAAAATCTTTGAATGACAAAGGGTAAGTGTTGAGTACTAGACTTTTTGATGAGATGAATCATTTGATAATCTAGACCACACAATTTGTTGTCAAAAATATTTTTGATTTCAGGGACTACGAGACATATAAAAAAATCACTCTGCAGTGCTGCTGTTGCATTTGACATTATAGGCATGTTAGTTTTTGTGACATGAAGACTGTTTGCTAGCTTCTTCCCCGTTGCGCTGTACTCTGTCAATTTATACGCGGCTAGTGTATTGTAGACGATTTTAGTCATTAAGGTGAGACATCTCGACCGGCAGATAGTTAAAAAACGAATGATAAGGAAAACCACTGAAAGCTCTCAAAACACTCATCTGAATAAGACATTTCAGATATACAGTCGACTCCCGATAACTCAAACCTTCAAGGGTAATTGAAAAGGGTTCGAGTTATTGGGAGTTCGAGTTATCGGGAGCTGAGAACAAACTTCCGGAAACGAGGAAAAAATGGTGTTTACTGTTTTTCTATTCATACAGAGCACATTTTAATCAATCTTAATTGCAATATAGAGAAGTCGAGTGAAATTGGAGCAATATATTTGTTAATCAAGTGCCATGCGCACTGCACTTCAAGGGACACAAGGAATTCATTGACATTTTGAAGAAGGAGTTAAGGAGTAAGGCTTTATGAACATACAGTGCACTGTAATTAAGTGTATCCTAAATCAGAGAAACCTGAACTGGACTGACATGTTTGGTGTAGTATAAAAAGACTTCATAACAAATTCAATGATTAAAACTATGATACACTGTTTTGTTTTGTTTTGTCAGGTATTGACAGACATTGTTCGAGTTATCGAGGGTAAAATTATATACAAAAGGACCTTAAGGGAAACAAAAATTGCTTCGAGTTAGCGGAAGGTTCGAGTTTTCGAGGGTTCGAGTTACCGAGGGTAAAATTACTGTAAATGTTTTTCAGAAATCAAGGGGAAATCAAGTTTGGTTCGAGTTAGCGCGAGGTTCGAGTTAGCGAGGGTTCGAGTTACCGGGAGTCCAATGTATAATAGTATACGACGCTCAATACCAGTAAATAAATTTACATCAGCTCTTTTTTCACCCGATATAGATAACTCGTGTAGACCTATAACTGATCTGGAGAATATTTCGTCTTGTTGTAAAAACGAGACGGATAACCTCTGTCAGTATTGGAATCGAACAGCTTTCTCAGATACCATTGATCCCACGGGCAGTCTCTTCCTTTGCAAGTTCTTCGCTAGCTACTTGTCTGATGGGAACTAAAGGGGTGGCTAGGACGAGTTGTATGGTGGCCGAGGACTGCCATAAGAATTGTTAAAATTATTTATAAAAGCAAATTAAAATCAAATCGAAATGAAATCAAAATAAATGTAAAATGAAACTAAAATAAAATTAAATTAAGCGTAAAACGAAATTAAAATGAAAGTAACATAAAATAAAAATAAAA
>JBAHVQ010000392.1:445663-478632 GCA_036872915.1 Nanipora kamurai | reverse complement strand
CGGCCATGGAATAATTTGTTTTCATTTTACTTTAATTTTATTTTCATTTTACTTTTATTTTAATTTTATTTTACTTTCACTTTAATTTCATTTTAATTTCATTTAACTTTTATTTCATTTTCATTTTCATTTTAATTTATTTTTACAAAAACAAAAATTCGAAAATTCTTATGGCAATCCTCGGCCACCATAGAGTTGTCCGTGTAAAACAGATAACTGGTGCAATTTATCTGTCCAAAAGTGACGGACTAAGAAATAACGACTCGACGTTCACAAAGAGTTAATTATCCGTCCCAGCCTAGTTTAGGTGCTTCGCTTTTTACGTGCCGAAGCTGATCCAAAGGCTCATTAACATGAAGGTTCGCCCTATGGAAAGTAAAGTGTCTCAACAAGGATCTCTGGTTTCAAAACGGCTAATCCACAGTCATGGCCAAAAGTGTCTAGGACGCAAAGACTCATGATTAAATTTTCCTGACGCTATGTTCAATACCCTTTTGATGCAGGGAAACCACTTCCGCACACCCCTTTTCAATGTTGAATGTGCAATAAATGTCTATCGTGACATCGTCGGCAATTGTCGGCCAAATAACAACTTTGAAAGGGGGGAAGGGGGGACATCGATTTCAAGCTATTTGCAGTTTTTTTTGTCCCTCCACGTTTGGTCAGGATTGTAGCGTTGAGATGGTAAAATTTCAATAGAACTGTATAGTTCTCATAAAACTCACAACGTTTTTTAGTTTTTCTTTTAATTTTAACGAAATGTTTCGAAAGATCTACTTTCCTTCATCAGGTTAGTTGCTACAGTTTTTGGTGTGATGATGTGTTTCAATATATTCACGTCAGCATTGTCTTACGTGAGTTGCGTGTTCATTTTGACGTATTAGACAAGACATGAACTAAAAAGGTTGCCTGGCAAACTAATAAGATAATTAAATACAAGTTAGCTTGTAATAGAAAAATTTAAAAAAGTAAAATAAATAATAAATAAAAGGAAACAATTTAAACCAAACTACAGGATGTTGTTAAAAGGTCAGGTTTATTATAATATGATCCTTCTGCTTGTTGAGTTCGGGTTTCTCTAGCTGGATGTAGTAACTTTCTTTTAGTTTTAATTGGGATTTCGTGGTAGCAGTATCTGTTATTTGGAAGCAGTTGGGGTTGGAGGATTCTTGACCTTTTTGAGAGCTTTTTAGGTGACTGAGTATATTGGAATTTTTATCCAGGTGGAGATGCTCGCGTATTCTTGATATTATTTTGAATGCATTGTATACTAATTTAGCATCGATGTTTTTGCAGTAGCGTTTAATTATTTGACGAATCTTGTTCTGAGTTATGATGGAGGATTTGCCAATGAATGAAAGTTTGTAATATCTGACCAATGCAGCTTCAGGAATTGTTGTCCCGTTATTCGTACATGTTTGATCTTGGTTAGCTTGGAAAATGATTTTTACTTAAAGTTCTTACCAGTTCTTGAAGATCGGCAATAAAACCTTGAGTGCTGTTGTTTATTCGGAATGTCCGGTCTATGAGTGTTTTGACGAGGGCAATTTTATATGCAAAAGAAGTAAAACTGAAAAAATTCATCAATAGTCCGGTGTAAGTTCTCTTGTGGAAAACAGAGGTCCAGCAGGTAGCAGTTTCAGTGTTCGAGATTAAGACATCAAGAAAAGCTAGTCGACCTTCTTTTTCCTTTTCCATTGTGAAGATATTGGGATGGCAGTTGTTTAGGTAGTGAAGAAAGTTGTCGCTTCTTGTTCGCAATTGAAAATACAAAAAATATCATCCACATATCGTCGGTAATGAAGTGGTTTTACTCCATCGTAATTTTGCAACCATGACGTTTCGTTATGTCCCATAAATAAGTTGGCTAGGACAGGTACAAGTGGAGATCCCATAGCGACTCCGTCAGCTTGATCATAGAAAGTTCCGTTAAATAAAAAATGCGTGTATGAGGTTGCAAACTGGAAAAGTTTTTTTAAATCACTACATCCAATATTGAGTAGTTGGTTATCCAGAATGTAATCAATTGCCAGGTTTATAGTTTCTTCAAGAGGAATATTAGTGAAAAGACTGCAGACATCAAACGAGACAAGAAACTTCCCTTTTGTGTTTTGACATTTGATTTCCTCAACTGTATAGTTGTACTGGCTCTCGTTACCCCGTAGGGATATGTAGCATATTGTACATCCAGTAAAACTAGATCTACCGTATGTGGAACTATTTACCATGAGTACTGTAGTTAGTATCAGCTATGTTAGAAGGCACTTCTCTATTTAAAAAGCCAAATTGTTGAAAAAGTGCCGAAAATGAAATCAGAAAATCCTAACTTTGAGCGAAGTCCCATCGTCACGTTCATTTTCTATCGTTAGCTTTCGCTCGAAACGTCTTTATTTTTCTTCTTTCAGCTTTGACAGTTTAAATTTTGAATCTTCTGGATTTTTATACGTCGGTTAAGCATCGGTCAAATGGTGCATAATAGTCGATAATAGTTCAAACTCTCGCTCCCGTTTGATCACCAACTATCATCGACTATCATTCACTTTGAGAATGTTCAAATTTTTCATTATATTTGGTGATAGTTTTCCCTGTTTGACCACGTACTGATAGTTGATAATAGTATGATGATAGTCAAGGGGAAAATAAATTCTTAAACTATCATCGACTATCACGTACCGTTTGACCAAGACTTTAGACCACGTAGCACTCTGGGTTTTTACTACGCTAATTATAATTTTGATGTTATTCAGGACGTACAACGTCAATCTTCAAGGGCAAGAGTTTTCAGTAACCAAGGAGATGGTTGGAGAAATAAAACGATACGATAAAGAAGTCCATGGTATGAGTAATAAGGAAACCTAACATACAGTGTGTCCCAAAAAAAAACGCTGCCCTAGTCATGCTTTGTTAATATTCCTTAAAGTTATCTTCTGTATAGCAAGTGATTTCTGAGGAATATCATTATAATTTTTAACAGGGTAGCGTTCTTTTTTTGATAAAAATTGTAGAAGAAAAAAACCCCAGCACTTTAACAATAATTTGAAGTATTTTTTATTTGTTATTTGTAAAACGGCAAGGAATTAGTAGGCAACGATTTCTGACATTTTGAAGTGCCTATCACCCCAAAATAAGATTTGCTTTGATTGAAAGCACCCCCTAAAATTATAAAGAATGCCTTGGACTGGGTGGTGATATTGATTTTACGGCTTTAGCTAAGTCAAGTACAATTATGGCAAGCTATAATGTCGGGTATGTCATAAAAACTGTCCGCCGTAATCTCTCAAAACTTTGCTCGTATATACGGACCACTAAACTGAAAAGGATAGTTTTTATTTTATTTAGTTGCCATCGCAACACAGTTTCCAGATCTCTTAATTTATAAAACAAAATTATTTGTTTTCTATAAAGTGTGAACCTTTGTGCGGTTGGTACTAGTAAAGGAGGTTTCCACCAACCTAATCAATGTAAAAATATAATTTGAAGTAGAAGTAGAGCCTGAAATGACAGAAAACAAACATTTTTGAAACGGAATATTAGATCTCTGGAAACGAAACTTCTTTCGTATGGCGACTGTATAACTTGAACTAGCTTCTTCAGTTTGGTGGTCTGTATATACATGAAAAGTTTTGAGAGATTACGATGGATAATTTTTATGATATCCACGACATTATGATTTGCTTCCATTCGGCTTGACTTGGTTGACGTTATCATGTACCTTATTTACATATTACGAAAGCTTCAATAACTGAAAAACCAAAATCGATATCACTAAACGGTCGACGGCATTCTTCATAATTTTAAGCGTGAGTTCAATCAAAACAAATCTTATTTTGGAGTGATGGCCTCTTTAATAAAGACGTCGCAAGTCAAACATTTGCCTGATTTTCTGCCATTTAATTCTTCAAGACCTGTGTGAGCAATCCGTGGTCATTATAGAGCATGTAGTCATAAGTATCAACAGGTGTACTATGTAAGAAATCAGATAGCACCTGCACCATTCTGAGATATACATATCAAAATATGTTTTGCCCTTTTGACGATGCCGACTGCGGCCTTTGAATCAAAACATGTTGTAATTTTCAACCTTTCTCACGTCTTGCTTCTTAAATTCAAAACCCCTGACGTGATTCTTTCAAACGATTTTTTTAATGAGCAACTTGTATTTTCATTTTTTTTATCAGTTCGAGAAGTTGAACCTCATGTGATCGAACCATCCTTTGGGATCGGAAGAATAATTTACTCATTACTAGAACACAGTTTTAGAGTTCGAGAAGGAGATGATCAGAGAACGGTATGAAGCTTTTTGAGGAATAACCTGTAAGCGGAATGAGCTCCAAGTGAGAAACCATTCCTCCAATTTTCGTTGCCATCGAAAAAGGGCCGGGGCCTATGATGCGGGGGGTACCGAACTGCGGCCCCCATTCAATTTGAACGGACGCGGTACGTTTCTGATAGACGGAATAAGTTTACACTTAATTAAGGCTGCCGCATACTGTTTCCTGAAAATGTAAAACATATGTTTTTGATCTAAAAATTCACTCATATATGTATATTTCAAAAGAAGAATAAATCTGAATATCATGCATAGAAAAACAGTCTGATGATCAAAGTTCTAAGAAGGTCTTACTCAAAGTTTAAGCTCGTTCAGTCTCTGTAACAACAATGGCATTTCAAAATGGCGCCTGAATACCTTCTAATCTAATTTAATTCAAAAAAAGTGTTCGGTGATTCTCATTTTTACTCATTAAAACATTTCTTACGAAATAAGTAATCAATAAGCAGATTTTTAAAATACGCTGTGATTAACTTTTTTTCGGGATAAATCCAGATTTTCACTGTTGCAGCTAACTTGATCTGCAATTTCTTTTAAACTTGTGCCACCAATTGCCCGTTCGACGAGAAAGATTTTAAAGAGAAAGAAAACGGAATTCAGTGAACCCCTTTTCTAATGTTCCTATGGCAATCACTTGAAGTTCTTATCACGTTATAGTTTTCAACTGCCAGAGTGTTTTTATATCGATGGAATTCAGTCTTATTCTTCTCCCAAAATATTTACGAGCATGTTTTTGGGTCTCAAATTCACAATTCCCACTTTTCATTAAGCTGTATGGAGTCACCTTAATTGCAGGAAGGAAGGCTGAAGCAACTTTGATTGCCAAAAAATTCAAATATTAAGCAACTTTAGATTTGACTATGAGTACGAATTTAAACTGTGGCTAGGAAGTCGTATGTCGTACAATTCTTTGTTTACTTGTCAACAACGACAACGTAGACAACGAACATTTGCCTATTTGCTGTTTTGTTTCGTGAACTTTCGTTTCCGATGGAAACAATTTAAGCACGCCTGCTAATCAATATTTCCTCAACATCATTCGAGCGGGATTGATATGAGATGTAGCTTACAAAAGTACAGAAATGCACATATAAAGAGTAGAAAATTGAGGTTCACATCTTCGCAAGACGCTCCTAACCTAAGACTTGACTTCGCACTTAAAAAAGCGAGCCAGGTAGCCTCTTCTGTATGCCGTGTCGTATTTCACTCGTTTAAGTAACACTAATGTTGATTATTTCATATGTTACGTATCGCGTAAGAAATTAGGAAACCGCAATTTGAAATTTTTCATCGGAATGGTTCGTTGGTTTTTTTTTGACTCTGTAACTCTGTATATAGAAATTGGTAAACATACTGACAATGTGAATAAGTTAACTAAACTATGTGAATGAATTAAAAAAATCATTTCCTTGCCTGAGAAACTATATCGTTGCTTGAGCAGAACTAGTTTAATACAAAAGAAAACGCTACGGTACGATACGGTTAAAGTGGAAAACGGCCTTTACAGGCGTGTTCGTAATGTGGAAATGTATATAACACGTAAATATCCCAAACTTACACTATCTGTGTTTATATGGAGATTAAGAAGATAACCGAGTGTGTTTAAAAATTCAGCCAGCTAAGGTGTGATTTACATGCTTGTGTGAGTAAGTTTGTATGTGTATTTTGGTGTACGTTTGTAAAAGTGTGAGTTGTATAGCGTTATTTAATTTTCTTATAGTGGCTTGCAATTCCTCCTCTCGTGGCACCACTGAAGTGCTCCGTTCTTCCCTTGAGTAAAAACAAGGAGTTTGATCCTATTGTTAAGAAATTATGTAAGTATTCTGAGTGCTAATATTGTCGGTATGAACATACACACTTTTATAGACGTTCACCGAACCATTTTTGAGATTGACAATTCGTTTTCTTCAGCAACCGCCTTAAACGAGATGGATATTAGTCACAAGGTCGATGACTCTGGTGGGTCTATCGGGCGACGCTATGCAAGGACAGACGAGATTGGTATCCCATTTGGTGTAACAATAGACTTTGACACAGTAAATAAACAGCCATGTACCGTTACATTACGTGAAAGAAACTCAATGAAACAGATTCGAGTTCCGGTAAGTCCCAAAGATAATTGAATGCTTGAATTTCCCGTTGAATGGTGTTTTTTTTTTCTTTCTAGCTATTTGCAGGTGGATTTAAATGCTTTGAATTGAATGCAAGAATTAACTTTATTTAACTACGTTAATCACTTCATTTGTATTGCAATTGTAATTCTCTTCAAATAGACGTGTATAAGATACAAAAAGCTTACAGTACACCACTAAAAATTAAAAACACTAAAATGGTGATAATAAAACAACGTTAATATAGCTTACAGGAAATCTGATATTCACCCTTTCGCTCCCAGATTTTTCCAAAGAAATTATAATTTATTCAATCTATTCAAAATTCTTTTGGAAATCTATTGAAATCTGTTTATGCATTCACTTTGCATACGTTAACCCGCGCTTATATCTACGGTTGGAACCCAAAAGGTTAAACCAATATTTAAACACTGGCCGAGCTAAACATTCCAAAATTGTTGGACAACATCAAGCAGGGAACAGTGATATAAAAATGTAAATTATTGTCCAGCACTATGAAAACAATAAAATCAGAGTCACTGTGCTTTTTTTTCGTCAAAAGTTTGAATGTACTGAAAATTTGCATTTGTTTATATTGTTCGTTTTCTGATGTTGAACAACAATGTTGTCACGCTAACCCCCGGTTTAAATCCAACATTAAACTGCTATTGAGCTACTAAATTAAAAACAGTAATTCCTGTTGGTCCCCATTCGACCTTTACTGTGTTACTCCGGCTGATTCCAGATTATTTTACTCTGGCTAATGCCAAGCAATTTCATTCGTCACGAAGGGACATCTCGAACAGGAAAAATTTAATTATGATCATTTCTAAAATATCATTAAAATATTTACCCAAATAGCTGGTTTATTTTAAGTATCAAAACTGTTCTAGTCCCTCAGGCAACTGCCCTACGGTAGGGAAGGCTGCATTTAAGAGAGTTAGGTTTTTTGTTAGCGGGATTGTCAAATAGAATAGACGTTTCCCAAGTTGAAAAATAATCAGCGTGAAAGTGAGGCTGTGGTAAGTACACTGCTCCCACCAGATTTGCTTACGAAAGAAGATGGCTTATGGCTGAACCTATGAATTGCTGAAATACGTGAACGTATATTGTAAAAAATTACCTAAGCTTTCATATGAAATATAATTTACGTTTCTGTGTTATGTGTAACTTTTTAAAATGAACAAAACGTTCGAACTATTGCATTCGAAAATGATCATGCAAAAATTGGCTTTCTCAAGACACGAGTGTTGTAGAATCTCAGATTTTTCTTTTTAATCACTTAACGCACCACGTTAAGCAATATACTAAACTCAAGTATTTGGAAACAGTTATTTGGGGTAGAAGTTTCAAGTTTTTAGCTGGATGAAAAGTACATGTTGGTCTTCGTGAATAATTCACCAAATAACAGTTATTTGGTTATTTCCACCCCAAATAACTGTTTCCAACAGCTTGAATTTGATTTATTGCTTAACGTGGTAAGTTAAGTGTTTGGAAAGAAAAATCGAATGCAATGGCTCGAACATTTCGTTCATTTTAAAATTTACACATAACACAGAAACATAAACTATATATCGGATGAAAACTTAGATAATTTCTGACAACATATGTTCATGGTGCATTTCAGCAATCCATAGTTCTGAAGTTTTAGGCCATCTTCTTTCCTAAACAAATGTGGCGGGAGCACGGCCTGGAGCAGTGTACTTACCACAGCCTCCCTTTCACGCTTTTTTTTTTTTAATTATCTATCATGATTATGCTGCTCAACCCAACTGACTCAGAAAGGTATTCTGAGCCTTCAGGACTTTTCTCAGTTATTAAGCTTGAGGAACATCCGCATGAAAGATCTATACACACCAAGCTACTACATACCGTGCAATGTCGGCTGAATACTATCATTTAACGCTTTTTCATTATTCTCGAATTTTTGTTGAATGGAAATTTGATTGGATTAGCTGGGACGCCGAGTCAAAAAAGCGAGGAAGAGTTTATTTTCTCTGTATTCTCAAACTCATTAATATTTCATGACCCACTGTATACCACATCACATGCATACATTTTAATGCCCAATGAAAATTAGTTTGATGAAAAAGTATTATCTGAATCACAGTTCTTCGTATAGAATCTACATATTCTAGATATTCAAATACATACAGAATCTACATATTCAAATCAGTGAAACACAATTTATTTTGTTTCACGTTTAATGGACACAAGTACAAACACATAAATGCGAATTATACTTGTTTGAATAGCTTGTTCATTAACTGATGACGCAAGACATAAATTCTTACATATACAGCATGCCTTTTCGCATTGCAGATCGACGTGGTGTCGAAGTTAGTAAGCGACCTGGTCCACGGCAGAAGAAAATGGGACGGTTTGGTTGAGGAATACGGCCTCTTCTCAGGGCAAGAAACAACGAAGTGATGAAAGAAATCAGGGAATTTCGGAATAATACTAAATTTGGTTGACTTGAATATTTCACAATGACTTTCCACAGTTCTCAGCTACCACGGTTATTAAAATTCCGAATGTCTAGTCCTGGGATTGTCTTCCTCAGTGTAACTGGCTATTTGAATGCGAAGTCAATGCGTGTTTTTTCCTGCTAGAAATCTGCCCTGTTTTTTACTGAGTACTAAAGCAACTGAAATCTTGTTTCCAACTCTACCGGAAATGGCGACTATAAAGAAAACGTCCTTTGCCCCCTTTTTTAAAAAAAACCGAGTACACATTACTCGACTATTTCGTGGCAATACTCGCCAAAATACACACTCCGTGTCGGGCCTGACTTCTCTTCTGTTCACAAAATTGATTTGACTGTGATAACGTTTATTATACATGCATTGGTGAAGGTATGTTCAAACCTGACCGCGTTAGTTTGCTTCAGTCAGCAGGGGCCACTGCTGCATCAGTTTGATATGACAGAACGATGCTCCTACGTTCTCTACGGAACTGTTGTTTAAGAAGACAATCTGTCCGATAGGCTGTATCAGTGCTGATACATTCTATTGCCGTCGTACTGCCCACCATGGATTGCTTTATATTTCTAAACTGACCTGACATCAGGTCCAAATTTTGAGCCTGCATTTTTACGTGTGTAGTTGAAGTACATGCAATCCTAGATAGGAGAGATACTTTGCAATTTTTTGATAAAATTGCTGATAAAACGGTGGGGGAAAGCCTTGGACGTACATGGTACGAAATGTACCACTGATGTACCCCGCGAAAAGTGGTGCATTTATACTAACATTTTTGCGACTTAAACTTGTCTTAAATGTTTATTTCAGTCGTGGTCGTCTTCGCTGGGTCATTTATACGAGTGTTCGCAGCTTAGCTTAGCCGCTGCTAATATTAGTCGCGGCTCATTTTATTTCACACGAACGGCCCTAATAAGACCTTTACCATGATTGCACGAAAGTAGATGTCTTCCACTGAATGTATATAGAACTGATACACTAACAAATAAATTTTGTTAGTATATCAAATGGAAAACTCATTTTCATGGGAAAACTTTTCCCATGAAAATGAGTTTTACTTTCAAATGAATTAGAGTTAATTTTCGTACAAACGGCTTCGTGCCTAGCCTCGTTTCAAGTAAACGAAAGATGTAGTTTGGAAATGGTCTATGGCCTCATTCATTAGGATTTTCAATTACCACGATTTATGGGATTTTGATAAAGGTTTTGCCGTGAACAAAAAAATAAAATTAAACAAAAGAAAGCAAAATTATTCCCCTCGAAATACAGAAGTTAGGAGGTCCGGCGTATACATAACCGAAAGTAAACGGTATACGTCAACCAAACCCTTGGCAAAAAATCAACTTAAGAAACTTGGTTGACCATCGTTTCTATTGCTAATCGGTTGTTTTTACCAGAAAAGACTGAGTAAGATCTAAATACCCGTCATTAGTCAAAATGAAGTTTGAAAATGGCTGAAGGATATGTTCAGAAAAGTTGGGAGTGTTATTAAGTCACTTAGGATCACCAACGCCAACTTTTAACCATTTAACGCTTGAATTTATTTTTTTGTTCTTTTGTTCCTGGTGTCCGATACATCGGATACTGAGCGTTAAGTGGTTAAGGCTCATCTGCGCGGGGAAAAAGAGACGAGGTGGACCTGTTTACAAAAATTTCATTAATATTAAGTTTTAGCGTAATCTATTTTAAAAGTCTCACTCTAATTTTAACCTTTACAGTTAACAGCTCGTTCGAGAGAAAAACACGAGATTCGACCTGTAGTTTGAAATTAGAAATTTTTTAATTATATATATATATGTCTCGAGTACTTATAATCCAGGCATAGTTGAAGGTTAATGCTGTTCTCTGGATTAAGAGAAGTCTTCTTGTTAAGTCTTGAGCTTTCGACTTGGTTGCTCGAGTATTCGTCAGATGTGATAAGTAATAAGCGAAGCACGTGGGCCAGTTAGTCATTATTTAACCTTAATTATTATACATACATGCAGACACAGACAGACAGACAGACGCGCGCGCGCGCGCACACACACAATGCATTATACAAATTAAACACCACACCGCGCGACATTTGATTAACTTTAAACGGTTAAGTAATTTCTTTATGCTGAAAAGATGTGTTTAACTGTCGTGACCGTGCTTTCCACAGCTACGAGTTTATTGCCCACGCATAGGTAAGACGTTTGCCAGCGGTGTTACTCATTAGTGGATTTTATTACGCACGAGACTGACACTAAGTAGTAATTCCGGACGGAAATAAAAATATGGCGTTAACTAAGACACCGGTTAACCCAAGTAACTTTACAGAATCGCTGATGTTTAGCTAATATGTCTGAGTTAACGACACTTTTTACACTTCATACGAAAATATCTGTGTTGCCAGTTTTTAACCGATATGAAACCCGGCAATGGCTTTGGAAATCTAATCCGGTTAGCCTGGAGGTGAGTTTTGTCTAGGTGACGGTGTTCATAACAGTACAAGGAATTGGGGGTATTGCAAGAAATATTTGAAGTTCAAATGTCAAACACTAAGATTTATCAAGCTATTCAAGTGCAGTTATTCAAGGAGCGAATTTACACTCTGTACCATTAAATGACTTGGTAAAGAGAAATTTCTCATGCCAAATAATCGAAAGAAATCCTTCAGTACTGTCTAGCCTAAACCTGTAGCGAAAAATTCAACTCCATAGCCTGGTGGTGAGAATTCCTGATAAAGCACTAATTGCGGACCTTTTTTTATTTTCTAAAGTACTGCTCCTCTCGCTTCCCCCTTTAAGATTGGTTTGAGAAAGAAGGTAAAATTATGATAAGCCTCAACCTTTGCTATCTACTTCACAGTATTGATACCAAAATCCCAATTCCCCCTTGGCGTGTTGAAGCGTTCCCCTGCGACTTCCAGCCATTATACGTAATGTCTGTGCGGTGTTAGTAAAAGAAAATTAAGAAGGTAACATCAAGGGTATGCAGTTTAGTCTGTTGCAATGTCAGTTTGTCAGAGTTGTAAAACCACGTACCGAAGGCCCTTCGCCGGTTCAGTTTTGCGCGCGATGCAACCAGCTACGAACGTAAAACAAGAGTGAAAACCATATGGATGCTCATAAATAATAAACTTAAAATACGCTACATAATTATAACTGCGCATGCGTCATTATTATCCCACAATTTTTACCTCAAGTATATTAATATAAATACTGTCTAACTTAAGAATAAAGGTAAGACCGTACTTTTTAGGATCATTTCTATAGTACGTGTCCCGTCTTTGTTCTCTAACAAAGACAACATTCGCAACCACGATGATGAGTCGTAGTGCTTTCTTCTGAGCGGGAAGCAGGTTACTAATGTTGCTTTTATGGTAACTAATTTAGTAACCATTGATGACCGTTCCTTGTTCTTCTTCGGATGGACCGGGAGGAAGAATGCACATTCAGAGTGGTTTGTGATTGACTATAACTTACAAGGTTCTGTCGGAAGGCAGTGAACACCAGTTTCCACTGGGAAGGAAATTTATGTTTTTGCTAATAATTCATGAAAATAAGACACTTTACCCGTGAAAATGACAAAATTTAAATGGTGGAATTTGTCCAAACTGCAATATACCCACCTTTCCAAAATTTCTTTCGGCTTTAGGAGTAAAGAGCCGGGGTACGAGACACTTTTCCCATGCTCTTGCACAGAGTCAATTGCAGAAATAAAATATGAACAATCGATCAATTAGAAATTGACAATTTGACAGCTTTTGCCTTTTAGTCTTTTACACGAAAATATATAGTTTTGACTAGAGTTCTGACTTTTGATCTGATTCACATAATCATATTATTAAGTTTTTGATACGGTAAAAAATGTCGTCATAGAAAGTAGACTTTGGACCTCGTGTCTAAAATGAAAGCCAGTGCTACCGATGGGGCAGATAAGGATTTGAGAAAGAAATTCCTTGACGAACCATATGACTGAAGACAACGTAACCTGCGGAAAACTGTCAGTAAACGTCAGAGGATGAAGACTGAAGCGTACACAATGTACCTTTAACGTTTACCATTTGGGATTTATAGTAATGCAATCTAGTCTCCACTTATTAACTTTGATATAGTAATAACTTATGAGTTTATATTGTCCTGTGAGTTATAAATCTGCAATTCTGAAGTTTTGATCTAGTTACATTATGCACAATTGCCTGAAAATCGTCTTTCCCTAACCTACAGGAACACTTTCCGTGTTTCCCAAAAAATTGATAAAAATCAGAAACCCAACATTGTGGGACGTTATCAAAATACATTCACGAAAGAGATTGGGAACTAGCCTTTTCCCCAACCTCCGGCAATCCCTATTTTAGTACTGTAGTCTGTGTTGTTGGCGATTTTTTTAGAATATGTTCACGTTGGAGTCTAGAAGGAAAGGATAGAGTAGAAGGAAAAATAGAAGAAATTTTATCGATTTTTCGAAGAACATTTTGTGGAAAAGAAGGAAATTTCAAGCGATAGAAAAGGAATTTTTTTTTTTGGCGAGTGGAAACACTGGTGAACACGGGCAAACACAATGGCGAAGAATCAGAATAAAGATTCAACCAAAAGGAACAAAAAATAAGTGGCGGTTATAATCCTGCTTGAAAATACAAGCGTCGTTCCAACAGTGTCCCAGGTTATCCAAACAACTTTTGGGAGGGCGATGAACGTACAACTACCGCAGTATTAACTTGAAGAAGCGTACAATTTTGAAGGGGATGCATATTATAAAAGCCATTAAAAATTACATAATTTATAAGTTTTGATAGTTTTAACAGGAGACCAAAGATATTTTTAGGTTTTGTTATTAATAAGGGTCGCAAATAAAATTTGCAAATTTCGCACGCAAAGTTTAGAGAACTTTTAACAACTGCTCAGTTTTTTGCAAACCAGAATATTATAATCACGTATATTTTTTCATGTCAATAAAATAAAAATAATTTTCAATAAAATCAAGACAAATTTTCAATGTTTGAGTTACGGAATTAGGTGCCAATTCAACGGAATAAGATTGTTAAGTTATTCTCTTCTGACTTTTAGCGTTCCACACTGTTTTTGAACCCAGAACATGCGCGTTACGGAAAATACTAACTCAAAAGGCCTCGTTGATCTAACATTCAGCAATACACCAGACATAATCAAGCATACAACTTTCAAAGTCAGCAGCGTCAAACGAACTTGCTGCAGACTTAAAAAAAAAAAGTTTGAAAAGGTATAAAATGGCATAAAAGTTGTTTTAGTACGACACATGTTTATCTTCACTGCTACTTATATAGTTTATTACTAACATACTGGTTTATACCTATGCATTGGAAAAAGTTTCGCTTCGAGCCGACTAAAGAAGCCTTGGAATTTGTTGCCTCACGTACGTGGTGTCCCTACAGCGTCACTCAACTATCTTTCTTAATGGAATAGGGCTTCGGCACAGCGTCACTCAACCATCTTTCTTAATGGAATAGGGCTTCGGCATGCTGTACATTGCTAGCAATCGTTAATTTCGACTTTTTTCCTACCAATGTATCCAAGCCAAAAGGGATCTGCATCAACTGCTGGTGACCGTTCTTTAAAGGCTGCTAGCAAGAATTCTCTCTGCAGACCTTTCACACCGCCAAAAATCGGAATATATTGGCGGGTGTACGTATCACATTAATTTTTGTTTCTTTAGCGGACAACTTTAAATACAACGTAAATACTCAATATTCATTCCCTTCATTACGATAACCCTTGGTTTGACGTTAATTGCAACCAAGAACAGGAAAAATATTAGTTTATACCTTTGGGAATCACTTTGGACTATTAATTAATATTTTCCTGATGTTCAAGCATCGAAACTAAAGAGCCATGCATGCATAAGGCCTGCGCTGGCATTTTCTATTCTTGTAAATTTACCGACGTACCGGTAAATCGCTCTTTTTGATATTGAGAGATCTAAGTTGGGAAACCCATACGTACAGAAGGAAAAATCAAAAAGCTATACAGATTTGTAAACTGAAAAATGGGCTACTGCCTGAGAGCATGACCGATATATTCACGCTCCCGTACAGCAAAGATTACCACCTGCACAGTATCATGACTGATTTCTCGCTTTCGAGAACAAATTTCTTAAAGAAAAACATTACCTGTTCCGGAGCAATGTGTTGGAACACAATCTGCCTACAAAATATAAATCTAAGGAAGTTTCTTTGGCAACATTTAAATCTATACTTGGGGAGATTGGAGATAACAATTGATGTATAGTTAGAGAACAGTTGTAACATATGTACTTACCATCACTCAGAATTTTTACTTTTTTGCCCATTGTCAATGTCTTTTTGACCTTCAAACTATCAAATTTTGCAGGGAATATTATTGTGCGCATTAGTTCCCTTGTAGGGAACCTTAGCCACTGCGTCGGGGGATTTCTTGCGCTACCGATGCTTTTGAAGAAATTAGTGCTTCAACGTACGACAGACAATACTTCGAAATTCCTGTTTGATTCACATTTTAAAGTTTAGATCAAATGAATTGCGATGTTAACAAAAGTCCTACCAAATGTTAACAAATTTAAATGACTGAATTTTTAAAATGGTCTTTTGGATTGAAAGTAGATATAAAATCGATCTAACTTATTCACTCAGCAGCGCATGTTCAAGAATGCTGCGCGTAAGAGGCCGCGCGGTTGATCCGCTACGTTTGCTTACTCGAACTTGTGCGATACTCGCGGGTTTGTTGACAACCGAACGAAATTTTTTTCTAATAAATAGTATTTTCCAATAAATGGCTATTTACAAGACAAAATTTAAGCTCAGAAGGTCAAAGCATGGATACTATACTGTTATTAGCGAGGACATATTTGCCACAAAGTTTTGTACAACCAGCCCTAGAGCTTTACTGTGGATCAGTGTAGAATTTCTACAGAATATTTTATAAATTGGTAAAAGCGGAGAGATAAAATACTAGTTTACGCCGTAAATTATAAAAATGAATGTTATTCAAGCAGTATTAATGCTAATGTTAGTAGCCGCTTAATCCGATCGACCGATCACTTCTGGTGTTGTAAGACTGCGTAGGAGCGATATGTATGAATATAATAAGGTTACAGCGCTTCTATACGTAAAAACTGCGCATGCATCGGTGTTATCCCATAATTTTAGAGTTGAATATTTTAAATAAATAACCTCAGATGGGTTTAATGAGTTAAGACCGTACTTTTTAGGATCATTTCTATAGTACATGTCCCGTCTTTGTTCTCTAACAAAGACAACATTCACAACCACGATGATGAGTCGTAGTGCTTTCTTCTGAGCGGGAAGCAGGTTAACTAATGTTGCATCCATGGTAACTAATTAGTAACCATTGATGACCGTTCCTTGTTCTTCTTCGGGAGCACTGGGAGGAAGAATGCACATCCAGAGTGGTTTTGAAAGAACGAAAATCAGTAGTTGGAGAAGCCTTTAATCTCCGGTATTGATCGAATTGCTATCAAACCGGTACGAAATTTTCCCCCGAGTTATGAACTTAAGTAAAGCTAAAAGAAATACATGTTATACATCACGCTGACAATTTATTTACTTTATATATTTTCTTTGCAAAGCGGCCCACAAAACCCGAAAAGAAATCAATTTTATATATCACGCACCAGATTCATATATTTTCGTGTATTCATATATATTCATATATTAACGTGCATATGAAGCAAAAATGAAGTTTGGTCCATTTGAAAGAACTCTTGAAATAATCGAACTAGACCATCTACAGTTTTTCCATATCTCACTTCGTTCTTGAGATATTTCAATTTGTTTGATATGTAAATAAGACGACCTGTGACGTCATTTTGTTGACACATCATTTTGACTAATTGGAAAATCTGTTATAACTGCAGTATTATTCAATTAAACCACTTGAAACTTTATACAATCGATTAACTGATGAAACTGAACAGCTCCACATTAAGATGTTGCTGTTATAGGAATGTATTAGTTCCCAGACACCTCTCTCCTTAAAACAGACTTTCTTTGATCCTTCCATCATAAAGCAAGGTATTGCGTTTTTTCTTTAGCAACATGTCTTGTTCGTTGCGAACAGAAAAAACCCATAAAGTTGCAACAAACAAAGAATTATATTGCTCAAGGTGGCCAAAGAATAGGCTTGGTCGAATGAGAAAGAACCTCACAACCTATGCCGCAGACAAGTTATATAAGTCATTAATCCGTCCAATTTTTGACTATTGTGACAGTGTGTGGACATGTTGCAACAGGAGTGATGTTGACAATTTAGAGCGTGTGCAGAAGCGAGCTGCAAGAATTATCTGCAAATTGGATTCTAGTGAATTTGCTATTCAGCAACTGAACTTGGAACGTCTGGAAGACCGTAGAAATAGTCATATTTTAAGATTGGTAAAACAGTGTCTGGCTAAGAAAGTGCCACAGTTTTTAACAAGCTATTTTTATTATAATTAAAATATTAGCCTTCCGTGAGACTAGAAACTGCTAAGAAATCGTTTTATTATAATGGTTGCCTAGTTTATAATAATTCAATAGGCTCTTAATATTCTTATTTTCATTTACTTCTAGTAATCATTCTCCAGTAATTTTTTTTATCCTGTATATAGTCATTAGATTAATAGTTAGAACATCAATGTATTCACTGCTTGTCAGGGCTCCTATTGATAACAGCAATATTGTTTTGCTGACAGGACTACCCTGACTTAAATCAAAAAAGGTGTCTATCTATCTGTCTATAAGAATTATAATTTTATAGACTTAAGAGGTCTGGAAACGAAGACGCATCTGTTACAACAATATTTCAACGACGAGCTGTTCACTGTTAAGTTTCAAGTGATTTCGTTAAATAATATCGCAGATATAATTTATTTTCCAATTAGTCAAAATGCTGTGTTAACAAAGTGACGTGACAGGTAGTCTCATTTACATAGCAAACAAATTGAAATATCTCAAGAACGAAGAGAGATATGGAAAAACCCTAGATGGTATTCCTCTATTATTTCAAGAGTGTGGCAATCGCCCATGGACATTTGACCTCACCACAACCTTAAATTGCTCAGCACAGTAAACACCTATCAAACCCAACCACAACACTAGACCGATCGTAGATATGGTATTATGTGACATTGTATATCAAAAATAGTACTTAAGCAAGCAAATTCATTATGACACCCGAATTTTTACATTTATGCATGTTTGTAGGTGGCTAGGAAATCTGCAACAATATTAACTGGTATGTAACATTAGTCTAAACCTCCTGTGAGCTGACCTCTGGAAAGCCAACGGCCTCCCGTAAACGATAAGCTGTCCTCGAAATGTAGGGTTGTCGCGTACGAAGCGTTCAACTGCAACTTTGTTTCCGAGAATAACTTTTAGAGCTCGTTCTCTTGGTTCATGTTTTGATAGATAAGGGTTTGTACTCAGTAATCAATCTCTTGGAAAATGATAATATCGAACTGTCTCTTATCCTTAATAGAAAATTTACTGTTACGATCAGGTTTTTTTGTCAAACCTTTAATAAATGATAAAGCGCCACGTTTCGGAGCGTTACTCCATCGTCAGGTGCCGTGGACTGGTAACGGATTTACAACGCCCCCGATGGTTTATTGCGCAAGCATGTACAAATGGCGTACGTTCTTAATTGTTCACAAGAGTGTGGTTATAGTAAATAAAGTGACTGACAGAATCGTAGATAACAGTGAAAGAAAATATGAACTAAATAATGAAATCTGCTACATCGGGTAATTCGTTTTTAACGTTAAGGCCGGCTTTATTTGTTGGATGAATAGCGTTCCTGTGATTTTGTTTTCGAGCAATTTATTAGATTTTTGATGATTTCTGTTGATACATTTGGACATTGACCTTCATGGAATTGTTTGTAGTGTACGGCAAAAGGCATATTTCGGTAATATTTCGCAGATGGGTTTGCGGGTGATCTGTAATGTTCTTTATATCGGAAGATATCTGCTACAAACCCATCTACGAAATCTTACCGACATATGCCTTTTGCCGAACACTAATAGTGAAATGGGTGAGGCTATTCTGCACTCAGCTGACGTAGTCACGTCGTGTTTTAGCAAACATTTTGGTGCCTATTCAAATAAAATGTCAATAAACAGCAGTTTTTGAAACAGTATTGAAATACCAAATTGTAATCAATATCGTGGCGCAAGAACATTACTTTAGTACAGTGGTCAGATATTGTGAAAAGCCGCCCGCTGCAACAGCCAATCAAATTGCAGGAACACTCGGAATACCACCCACTCACAATTAATAAAAAAATAACAACGGTTATGTTCATTGAGTAAAGGTATTTACCACCGACCTCGATATAACTGGACGGCGGATGAACCCCTGGAAAATGTCCTCAAAAGTCCGCTACCTTGCTCAGTCCTCAGTCCTCCTCAACTAATCACATGCAAGGTATGTTTCATGAGGCAAGGCAACAAACTCAAGAGAAAAACGAGTTTAGTCAGTTGTAAACATTTTGAAAGCTAACAACACTTGTCGGTAAACCTAAAACTTGACTAAGTTCGGACATCTTTTACAATTTTCCCATCGGAAGATCGTTCTGAATGTTTTGTATGTCTCGTTTCTATTACTCGTCGGAACTTGTCGGATGATACACCAAGATGGCGCCGGTCAATTGTGGACACTTTTGGCAATACAAAAGTATCACAGATCCGCAGTCAAGTTATGTAGAGGTCAGTGGTATTTACACACGATATTTCTACATGAAAGTGGACTTGTGTTTAATCACAGTAAATTTTCGAGTGTCAGAATGGTACACGTATATGTGAACCAAACCGGAACCAGTTTTCGAAAAATGCCACAAAGCCTACAAATCTAGTGTAGTGCACTGCTGATTGAGTCACAAAGCTCGTTGCCAGACCCCAGAACTTGATCACAGTTCTATATGATGGTTAAGCTCTCGTTACTGCTCTAGGTCTGCAGGGGTGTCGGGTTCGATTACCAGCCAGAGGTCCAAAAATTACATTTCTCGCAATTCAGACATTCAATAACTTACCTTCATAAAATAATACCGGGCTGCCATGGTCACGAAAGGGCAAAAGGAGAAAACCTTATTTGTGGATTCTCTGTGACCTATTGTCAAGTACAAAGTTCGGGCAAAGCCAGCTAAGGCACTGGAAAGTTACATTTGATCATGGATTATGGAGATATCAAATGTATAATTTCAAAGATTCTATTATTTGAGTTACATTCAATTCGCGAAGGATAAAAGTTGTAAGAAGTCTGTTAACTTTAAAAATCCATGTTGGGATATTATTTCAGCGCAAACAGAATCAAATTTTGAATTTTTCAAAGCAAACTCAATAAAATCCTTGACTTTTAACATCAGTGGATTCTGTCCTCTGTGAAAAGAAGCCTTATTTCAACCAAGTCGTCTTCTGGAATTTGCTGCTGCCTTTTGCAATCTTTTTTTCACCGTTAACGAATCATCACAGGAAGAGCAAATTAACTTCTACTCTAATTACAACGTTGCCATTTTGAAGCAAGTCAAAATGTTTGGCGTAACACACTGATTATAGTTGCAACATAGCCTACAGAAAATCCACAGTGATCTGGCTGTCATCCACTTTGGCTCTGTTCAAAAATTAAACGAATAATAATCTTATCGTAGTGTTTACGATCTATAACAACCACTAACATCACTTCAGCTTGCTCTATACAGCCCAGCTTCGAACCAGGTGGCTCCTAAACGCTGACTTAATTGCTGGTTTTGAATGTTTATCTTGGCCACAGGCACTCAGTGACTTGACCGCAAGAAAAAGGACTGAGTCAAGTAACAAAAAAGAAATTTAATCGACATACAAGAAATACGGATGGCACACAAAGCTCCTTTGTTAAAACTATCGAGACGCTTGGTAGTTCACCACTTTCAATATTTTCGTTTTCACGTTGAATTTTCATTCAGGAACCAGTCCTTTTTCTACGCGGATGGAAAGTCTACTAGGGTCAAGTATAAATTGAGAGACAAGCTTTACTGCAAAATCTTTAAACAGTATAACGAAAACCTGAGGATTTAAGCGGTTGAAACATCTCTCAAAGACGACTAAAGGAATGTTTGATTAAAGGAATCATTTTCATTGCGAAAACATAACCAATTCAGGTCATCAAAGGTAACTTAGCGCGCAAAAATAGTAGCGTCTGACTCAATAACGACGAAATATCATATCAGTATCATAAGCTGGCCAGTGCTGACTTCTCTCCACGATGCAACACGACAGTGACGAGTATTTGTGTATGCTGGCAAGGTAAACTGTTCACTTCAATCCAACGTGACAAATCATGCGAGCTTAACATCCGATAAATTTTGGAAAAATCGTCGCAGCGGTCTGCCACAAACATCAGTCAACTGACCGTAACGTCGAGTCGAGGAGTAGCCTGGTGGTAACCTAGCATACAAAGGAAGCCAAGTGACAGCCGATGGAACCGTTCGGAGTCGTGATAATCTCCACCGTGGAGGGTAGTCTGCAATGGGCTTTAACGTTAGCTTCAAATCTTAAATTTTCTTTTAAAGTCTTTAATTTTGTTAAATTCCTTTAGGCATGTAACTTCACAGGAAATATATGCTATACGCCAAAACTGTCTCATTTAACATCCACCCGGCACCGAATTGTTGAAAACATATGGAAAGCCGACATTTTTCAACCAATTTCGAGGTGTTGAGATGACGAAAAAACATTCTTTTGAGTTCTGTAAGTTTAGCATGCCTTCAGTGAAGTGAACCTCATTAAAGAAAATTAACAGAAGAATGAGGTTAATATCCAATCACTTTCGACGTAATTTGTTCTGGTCGGTTAATCATCCTGAGTTTAATAAAGTCTAATGAATATAGACTTGAGAAGGCTGAAATTTAAAATACTTACAAAAGGTGATACAGAACTGATTAATAAGACATCAGATCTGCATCACTTTTACAGCCACCTATGACTTATCGTTTATTAATCACTTTAGTAACAAATTTACAGACACCGTTGCTGCCTTCTACTCGTTTTTTCTAGATAAAATTGGTTTCTTTTTATTTGTTCTATACTTCAGAAATTTTCTGCAGTCTTCCTACGATGAATTAGAGCAATTTTTAATAGTAATTTCTAAAACTTATCAACAATTCGTGAGGAAAATTCAAAAGAAATTAAGGTTTAATCAATGTCTGTATACCCCGACACAGAACTGATTAAATAAACATCAGTTATGTGTCACACTTACACACACTAGTGTCTGTATCAACAAGTTTTGCATCGGCTTTCCCAGAACAAAATTGAAATTTTACGGTAATATATAACTTGTTTTAACTTTTCTTTCTACTCAATATTAATGTCAAATGAAGTAATATGGGACGTTTTAGAAGACATTTACAAAATTCGTGGCCGCTCTGTATCGGGACACAGTCACTCGGCTTCGCCTTCTAACTGTATACCCCGGTACAGAACGGCCACTCATTTTGTAAACGGTACTTACAAAATTCGCGCCCTTTCTATAACTGAGTTTAAAGACACTCGGCTTCGTCTCGTGTCTGCTTATTCCAATATTGAACGGTCACTCATTTTGCAAATACTATGGATATAAATATATATGTTTTAAGCTAATTTATGTCAAATCCGAAGAAATTTACTAATTAAAACAATCTGTTGTAATTCTCCACTAAGAGTGAACATTTTTTGCCTGTACGATTTTGATTCTATCCTAGTCCTGGTTCGAACGCGGGTAACTACTGATAGTACTTCATAACTAAAATAAACATGAACTGGCAGCTCATCACATGGAGAGTTACATCCTTGGGCACCTAAAACCCAAATCTTTCGTTGTTCCAAAAAACATCATGGACCGATCGCAATAAACATACAAGCAACTTGTAACAATAAGATGTAATACAGAAAAAAGTCAATAAAGTGACAAATTCATTGGCAGCTATATGCAATGACAACTACGGATTTTGTTCTTCGTATAAAACGACTAAATTGTCGCGTTGATCGTCAACCAAATGAATTTACTTTGACTCTCGAATTTGTAATCACCCCAACTTCCTTATTCACAGCAAGAGTATATTATGAAAGATTGTTTTTCATCAGGGGAAGCTATAAGCAGTTGCCAGTTCATTTCAGTTATTGTCGATTATTTAAAGGACAGGCCAGAACACTGCAACCTCATGTACATAAATTATTCAAAATATTCAGTAGAAACAAAAATCCAGCCATGCCAGCGTCGTTTCACCTTCCGAAGCCAGCACAACACACAAATATCTGTACCATATTTCACACAATCATAATTGTATAACATAATCTTCTGAGAAAGAAACACCGAAAAGACTGTGCACTAGATAACCAGCCAACCGCTGGTGACTGGTGGATGGGGTGCAATTGAAAACCTTAGTCCAGTTACAGCTCACGACGATTACCCAGTCATTACAGTGTTTCTGCTGCGGCCAATTGACCGCTACAGAAACCTCGAGAAAACTGGGCTGCGCATTTCAACGATTCTGGTTTTCAACGACCAATCAAAGCTCGTGCAAGTTATCCAGAAAAAAGCCTTTTCGGAGTTTCAGTCACGGCCAATTCGCAATAAGTTAAGCATGCAACGCGCGATTCACAATCTGTTAAAAGATCGTTCGAAATAAACTAAATATACCGCATTCAGATAATCCGTCCTAACTAGAATTATGATTGGTGAACAGTTTGATTTCCAGGTGTTTTAAAAAGAAACTGCTTTAGTTAATTTTTATTACAACTGGCCTTCCACGGACGGCCAACACAAAAGTCTAAAGATTTGCTGCATTCTCTATATCTGGCAAACAAATCTGCAAAACAATATCGCTACACGAATTTGGAAACATTTTAAGCATTAGGCCATAGATTGTACCAATTTAGGCATCGCTAATGCAGAGCACCCGTATTTCACTTTTATAGCAGCTATATATCATTTTTAGTGCGAACGTTAGGTTTAAGAGTTCATAGAACTGTTTGTAGTATTAGTGTACTATTTACCAACACACTGCTAAGGACGTAAAAGTGCTAAATGTTGCGTACATAGTTGTAAATACACAAGAATATCAGTATCTAGTAGAAAGGTGCCAAACATGCCAAATGAGGAAAGATAGCGAGCACGGACACTTAATGTGAAGGGCTTCGATCAAAACAATAATTAATACCAGGATTCTTAGTCATTTGGCAGTCTTGACACTAAATTTTATAAAACAACAAAGACGACAAATATATACAAGATCCCTCTGCAATTAATAAAACAATTAGGCAAACGTAACTAATAAACCTTTTACAATTGCAACATCAACACAAGCGCGAGCGCCTAAGATGAGAATATGAGACAGGTGAAGCAATAACTATATGTTAGCAACATGTTAGAATCTTAGAAAACCTTGCTGATCAAACCGTGGAACGTGATAGACTCAGAAAAACTCTGAGCTTCAGACGGGACTCGAACCCCCAACCTTCTGAATGCTAGCCAGACGCTCTAACCATTGAACCACTAGAACTGAGGCAGCACAGCAAGGTTACTTGTGCTATTTAAACCTGGGACGAGCCAGTCTGCTATGAATTGCTGGACTGCGAGCCGTTAGGTGTCAGTAAATCTTCAGTCAGATGAAATACATACTAATTAACATGTTAGAAATTGGTGATAGTCATTGATTTCGTGCCTTGTAGAATTTTATGTAGCCCGTGCAACAGATTAGAAGTAAAATAAAGGAAAATAATCCTGCTCCTAGGAACGATTCAGATTTATAAAAGAAAAAATATTTTTACCTAACATGCACTTAGTGTATGATCACGCCTGGTTTACACCTTGTCGTATCGCTTAGACGAATTTCAACTAAACCTATGAACTTCAGTACTAAACAACATTTTATGAAACCAGATATTTTAGTAACAGGTCTGAATGTAAAAGAGTTTAACGATATTGAACTCCATAAAGTAGTTACGACAGTATTACACGAAACATCAGTGTAAACGTACGCCAGTCATTTACATCACATAACCATCACGTTATAGATTACCTTTGAAATCAATATTTTGAAGTCTTTTTTCGCATAAGGTAAAACATAACGGAAAATAACACCTTGAAAACTGAAAAAAAGCGCTAAAAACAAGATAAGGGTTGAAATGACAATATTCTGAAGGTGTTAACTACCAATTTATTCTGATGGTTGACTTCTTTTATGTCAGTGACATTCCTTACATCTTGTAGCTTATGTAAATATACAGTTTTATATCAACGGTTCAAATGATTTCGCGGTCATACGCAATTAAAGAGGAATTTGCACCTTGCCAAAATATTAGCATTTCAACACTTGTCTTCATTCTTAATTCGTATCTGCGAATTTCACGACGTCAATCTTTAAGGCACAGTTTGTTCAAAAGTTTTCCTTTTATTCATACATCGTAACTTACTATTATTTTGTAATGGTTTACATGCAAATGAATCAACTCTTCTGACCTCGTTCCCAGGAATCATTTCTCTCTCAATAAGGTCCAATATTTAGCCTTTGGTATCGTCATCCCATATCATCCTTTCCAATTCAAAGCATTTTAACTCTACAGATATTCAGTTTTTCGCATTTCGATTTTAAGGAGACGAGCTGAGTTAATTTATTCGCACGAAAAAAGTATATCAAAATAGCATAGCTGCAATTTGTCTACGCATGCGTTAAATTCTCCTTTGTCCCAGTCCCACAGTGAATAGAATCAACGGTCGCGCGAAAGTTCAAATTCCGATTAAAATGGCGGCGTCTGCGAATAGAAAATTCTCCATAAAAATGTATACCAAAATCGTAACAACGTTCTTTGTAAACTGCTGGGTCCTTTTGAACTCTACTGGTGACTTTGTAAGAGAGCCTGGTCACTTTATAATGGTAAAAATAAACAAGACGGTAAGCCATTTTGTTTTCTTGTTTGTGTTCATAATCGCGTAAGATAAGAAATATTTTAAAAGACGATCTTGAATTGTTAAAAAACACTGATGCTTAAATGTATTTTACTTAGATATGAAAGAATCATATATCAAAATATAAACAAGGTCGAAGGAATAGTTTTTTAGAATTTTCCCCATTTTGTAATACAAAGCATTCTTGGTCGAATATTTTAATATTTTCCGTGCTTGTTGTACGATGACAATTAACGAAATTCACAGTTTTTTTTTCTTGATCGCAAAGGCTAGACAACCCCACCGATTCCAAACAACATATTTAACCATACTTAAACATTTACGAACAGTTAAATTGAGAAAGAAGATGATTCATAATGTTGACCGTATAACAGGGTCTAAGAATTTGCTTTGACCATCCTTTACAAAAAGAACTACATTTCAACTGAAAGAAACAACAATTGCGCCTTCAAACTTGTTTATTTTTTAATATATTATTTGTTTATATCTAAGTAAAATATTTCTAAGCATCAGTGCACTGAAAAATTCGAGATTATCTTTTACAATTTATTTCAAATGCACTATTACCAGAAAAAAGAAGACAAAAATGGGTCGCCGTCTTGCTTCTTTTTACAACTATGCAGCAACTGGACTCTCTCACTAAATCACCAGTAGAGTTCAAAAGAACGCAGAAGTGTATAAAAAACTTTGTTGTAAATTTTGAGACTTATTTCCACTGGCAATTTTCTATTCATAGAATCCACCATTTTCGATTGGGGTTAGAAATTCCACGCGACCGTGTATGGTATTCACTGAGGGACTGGGAGAGGGGAAAACTATGACGCACGCGCAGACAAATTGGAGCTTTGTTTATCAAAATAATGATCCGTCATTAAAGTATCCTAGTCATGATTCCGTGTCGATGTTAACATTTTTAGAGCCCTAAGCCTCATTTTTTAACGATCTGTCATACCAAATATCAAAGTTTCTCTTCATCTGCTGATTACTTGGTGATGGGGTTACCCTCCATAAAGTACCGCTATATTTTCATGAAAATGCTTAAAGGGATATTCTAACTCAAGAAGTCCACTGGAAAAACAGGCTGCTCGTGGCCTAAATACAAGATATTTCGAAATAGTTAAATATCTTTCTCTTTTCTCTTCATCTTAGAAAAGGCAAATCTTAAACATTATGATTTTCAGCGGGAGCTGGTCCTTATTAGCTAAAGGGGGGTTGGGGTTAAAATGCCCCCGTACGTGATTCAGTAGACAAAATAGCGACCAAGCCGGCAGACCGAATGCCGAAAATCGGAAAACACCGAAAATGAAGTGCTTCGAGGCCGATAAACAGAAAAATTGCTGTCAGATATATCTATATAACTGTCAGCTATAACTGTCAGGTCAATAACTGTCTAGATATATCTGGCAATTTAGGTCACGAGCAGCCTATTTTCTAAATTATGTTTTGTGCTCGAGATCATCCCTGATTTGTGCACAGAAATCTCGCGTTCGCTGATGCATAGAAAGAAGAACTTGTTACTCTTTTGTACAGAGAACATAAAAAAAAAATACTACAATTGCGCACATTAAAATAAAACTAAGCAACGTTTTTGTTGTTATCTAATGACTAACGTATATAACTGTCCCTACCATCGGCAATCTCAATAAATATTATAGTTTACTCATAGGAAAGCTCATCGGCAACGCAAGTACACACTTTTATTGGCGATGTTTCAATTTTTCACGATAATTTATCACGTAATTCAATTACAAGTATCTTTCTTTTCATTATACTATAATTTCGATTAATCAAATTTTTGGCTCTGTGCATCTATGGTTATTTATCTAAAATTATACACTTCCAAGGCCAAGTCCAGCGCTTTCCATCGCCGAGATAGTCTATCAAGCAAATTGAAAGCGACGTTTCCGATATAACTATAACTTTAACCGTTTGAGCAACAAAATACCTGGCTTGTTTTCTTTTTATAAAGCAAAACTTCTCCATGAGGAACAAATAAATATATAAATAAGATCAAAACTAAAACGGAAGCCCAACGTTTTCTCTGAACCACGGTATTTTCTCTTTTTTAGTATATCAACGCACTGCGTTCTGAAAAAGTCGAGTACAACACGGTGGGATCCCCAGATTTCGAAGGACACCGGCAGTTTAAAGCAAGCACGCATTACAAAAAGCGCTGGGCTAAGCTACTAAACTCTAATACAACACATACGTTCATAAATACATTTGTTTATGATCACCAAACAAACACATTTGCTTTGGTAATTATCTCAACTTGCTATGAATATCTATTACGCGCACAACTCAGAGGAATTCTAAACTGCACAATTTGAGACCGCGTATCCAAAGACAGGGCGCACTGCCAGTAAATTTTGGCAGTTAATTTTGAATTAGGGAATAGCTTTATGCCTTATTCTAGAAAAACTACAAAATTCTGTTTTCAACACCAAACTTGCTCATGTTGTTGACAAAGGAGCCAAAATGAACAATAAGTGCAAAACTATATTCAGTGGTTGAAATGCGTTCGAAAAGTAAATAAGTTCACAAAGATGTTAGCGAACACGACAGAAATACAGCAGAGCGTCCTTTCCGCAAGATGAAATATACTCATCTCGATACACCAAGGGTATAACCCCAAATAAAGATGACGTCACTGACGCTAATTCGATCAGCTGACATATATCTCGTAACCAGAGCAAAACTCGCTCACTCTCATAATTCAAACCTACGACTTTGGATTTACTAAATTGACGTATTGGAGGGCAGCTATAGGATTTTGGAACAGAGTTAAGCAGCTACGCAAGTATAAAGGTCGTTTGATTTTCTTTGTTTTTTTCAAAGTTTTTTTTCGGATTCCTCTAATAAGCCCATGTTTATTTTGTAAATTCCTCACTGTATCACGTCTGAGATAAAATTGCACATTTTCAACGGATATTTCCAAACCAGCATTCGAATAATACGTGATGAGTTCGACTGCAGGGCGTCGACTCTACCGTGAAAGCTGTTTCCTTAAGGCCAAAGAAGAGACCTTGTCATCTGAATTTGTTGCTGCTATTTCAAATATTGTATTTATTTCTACACATGTCAGAATGAACGGGGCAGGCAATACCACAAAAGCGCAAGCACGTACAAACACAAAGAGGACAGGAACATGGACACGCATACGAACACGAAAAAGAATGCCTAGCAATTGAAATTTATTTTAAGAACACAAGTGTGTGCACAAAAACAGAAATAGAGTAAAACGCAGGAGACACAGCAACAGAGCGAACAGAGTAGCCACAGACACTGACAAAAACAACAAGCAACGAAGAGACACAACAACTGAATGACAACTACTGAAGTCCTTGCCTGTTAAAAGCTATATACCTTTAAAACTATGGTACCAATAAAATTAAGTGAAATAAATACACTTCAGCTACTTAGAAAATACAACATACCAAGCACATTACAACAACAGAAAACTAAGCTCACTTCACGATAATGCTTTGTTATCACAAATTGCCCATCGAAGAGTCTCGGAATTCCGAAAAGATATAGCAGAACAAAGGCTACCTCACATGTAACATACCTGTGAAATTTTCGCCTGCAGGCTAGAGCATGCTCATTTTTCTCAAAAGTCACTAAGGCTTTGTGTTTGGTTGTTGACATCTTTAGTTGCTATGACAATAAAAAGAAAACTCCCATTAAAAAGGTAGGTTGCACGTTCGTTAAAGAATAACAATGTTAGAACTAAGGGTTGTTGTGTAAGTTAAATATTTTTGTACACAACATAAGGACAACATAAGTGAACATTTGTTCACTTGTATTTGGGCGGGCATAACTATTTCAATGACCACCATTAAGGAGAAATAACCAATCCTTTCCCCCCACCCCCAGCGTACTTATCGCTTTGGTTTTCCAGCTACCTGAACGTTCTGGCAACCAGCTTGTCGTCCGCTGATCGAAATTAAGAACCAGTGCCCTTATAGTTTCATTTATGTTCATACATTATTTGACGTTCCATTTACCGTGAGTGAATTCGTGTTCCTTTGTGGAATTTAGTGGACTGATCGGTCTAATCTTGCTAACCGAAAGTGCCAAAATGAAAGCTATTTTCTTTGAGCTTTGATTCCAGTACTATGATTTTATGTGCTAAAAAGGTCATCGTCCAAATCATCAAACTACAACATTGTTTCCAATGATAATTCCAACCAAAAAATTATGTGCCAAGACGGACACTATAAAATCTATTAACTATAAAATCACTAAAATCTATTACCAGAACATCTCCACCTGGTTAATCCTCTTTAACTAACGTTCGACAGCAAATCTACCATCCTCACCTCAATCGGTCCAATAGTAGCAAGTAAATCCTTTAATTTAAACGGAGTAATAGAATCAGGAAGCGAGCCAATAACGATGCGATTTGATGGCTTGCCAGAAGTACTGGACTTGGTTGCTAAAACTCTGTTCCCTTTTGTATCTATGGCAGAAGAGCCACTTGGTTTTCTATCAGGAGAACCTCTACGGGAGTGCTAAAAGAAGAAAAGAACCCTAAAGTATTATGCTATTCAACTGCTTTTGTTTAAAAAGATGATAATTGTGTTGTTTGAAGCTTTGCATGGTGGTACAAGATTTTATTTGGAATTATTAAAGTTTGTAGGTTTACACAATGTTAATTTATTTAGTTCTGAGCTATCGGCCCGTACACTCGGTTCGTTTTCAGAGAGTGGTCTTCCACTTCCAAGAGTGGATTTCTACTCTCCGAAGACGACCCAAGTGTACGGGCCGAAAGCTCACAACTAAATAAATTAATATGGTGTAAACCTACAAAATTTAATAATTCCAAATAAGATGATCATTGATCATCCGTTTAAGCCAACATTTGCAGATGAAGCTCAACAATTACGTCTTCGTGTCTGAAATAACACTGTTTAGACAAAGAAGTAGTTTCTTTTTGGATTATTTCACAGTTTGGCAGAAACCTGTCCACCAAAAGTAAGTGGGAAGAAAAGATCAGAAGCCAGAGATAAAGTTTGGTCAAACCATCTGGATGTGACACGTGGTGAAGCAAAAAAAACATCTTAAAATATCACGAAAAACCTATGGACGACATTATGTTATTTAACATGAGAGTGCATGGTCTGACCTTACACTAGTTATTTTATTGATAAATATAATAAGCCAGAACTTACCCTGCTGGTTCCATGTGAGTCCCTTTCTCCACGAGTGTCCACTTTAGATCTCCGACCCGCTCTTTCCCTACTCTTACCTTCAACTTTCCTGCTGCGGTCTCTTTCTCGTCCCCTCTCTCTGTCCCTTTCCCTACTAGGCTCAACTCTCCCTCGTTCTCCTCTTGGTCTCCCCACTTCCTCGTGCACCTTTTCACTCCCCCTCTCGTGATTCCCACGACTCTCCCTTCGCGATCGTTGTCTGTCACGCCCTCGTTCCCCATCATTTCTCAAAGCCGGTCTCCCCACAGGCCTTCCTCTGTCTTTCTTCGGCTCTCGCTCTCTGCGCAGCTCTCTGTTTCTCTTCGTTGACTTCTCAACGCGTCTTGGAGGAGTATCACTTCGCCTCAATCTGACCTCTCGTCTCGGGGAGGAGCGAGCACGAATGATTGGAGATCTTGACCTTGTCCTTGACCTGGATAGAGACCTGGACCACGAGCGCGCTGGCGATGGCGACGGCGACCTGGGAGATCTTGATCGAGATCGGCTCCATGACCTCGACGGAGAACGAGAGTACGACCTTGACCTGGAGTCTGAGAATGAACCGGACCTGGAACGGCTACTGAGATCACTGTGATCGCTGTACGTACGAGTGCTTCTTTCTCGAGAATGCTAAAAGGTGAACAATCAAATTCTAAGCATTCGCTTTTGAAAACAGGTAACTCAACGAGAACTGGGAGTTTCGATAGTATTGGATCAACTCCAACTTTCCAAGGATATGGGAGACGTTCGTTTGAGGGTGGATGACGTATGAAGACTGATGAGGTTGCGCCTGATTTGTTTCAACTTCATCACCTTCCAAACTCGAATATTTAAACGCTTTCAGGAGCGAGACTTGATCAACGTCTTCAGTATTATTAAGTTTGGAATGTGATGTAGCAAAGCACAAACAATGAGGCAACTGAACGTATACTGGACGACGTGCCATGATTACTTGAAGCCCAGGGTACACGACGTGATATAAAGCTTACTAGAGCTGCACAAAATTAATGGCGTGCGCATGAGGTTGAATCTACGGCACTGGGAACGAGTGGTTCAATCGCACAAATATGTGAATGCGTCGTTATACAAGCACAGGCTTTCTAGCAAGTCTATGGCGAAAAGTAAGATCAAAGTAGAACTAAAACTTTAAGAAAAGTAGGAACAAAGAAGGAAAACGTACCAAAAATTAGTACAAAGTATGATTTTTTTGTGATTAATTTCGAATGACAATAACACAAACAAGTTAGCTGTTTTCATACATGAAATGCACAAAAGTGGCCTCCTCCTTCCTTACAAGAACAAAATCCAGGGCAGTTATTCTCCAGACAACAGAAAATATGAAAGCAGTATCAAGACCGAAGTAAATTGATTTCACGAAACAGTTTTCAATAATAAAAGATAAGATTTTAAGAAAAAGTAGAAAAAGGTGGGGAAATCGAGGCATTCTTAAGAAAAGGTAGAAAAATTAGCAATTACACAAGAAACAGGAAACAGTAGCAAAAGTAGGTCTGCCAGAATGGCTGCAAGCATCGCCTCAATTTCTCTTTTTTGAATTCTATTTAGTTGAATCAGTTGATCCAAGCTACCGTCTTTTTTGAATCAAATTTAAAAGAATGAAGTTTAGGTCATGTGCGTAAAACGATGCAGTCTGGTTTCTATCCAGTTGGTCTATACTGACTAAATGCTCAGCAGAATGAGCTATCAACGGCTCTTGTTGGAAACCTATATATGATCTATATTCAAGAAATATTTGGTATTTACACTCGGTAACATGAAATGATATTTATATTTGGTGAAGGAATTATTCGAAAGTCAGAACGATATTTATTAAGATCTAAATATTTTTTTAATATACCCTTCACTAAACCGGCATTACCATCCATACATATATACATACATACATACATACATACATACATACATACATACATATATATATATATATATATATATATATATATA
>JBAHVQ010000392.1:427453-439294 GCA_036872915.1 Nanipora kamurai | reverse complement strand
TAAGTGATAACCTTAGGAGCTGGAGAGTAATGATCAGCTTCATATATCGTAGCTATATGCAGATATACTTCCAAACAGTGGGTTTTAAACTGAAAATAAGATAAATGCATCCAATTTTCCATGAAAATTACATTAATTTTTTTCTTAGTTGGTCTTAAAAAATTCCACAGTTAAAACAGTGTGAACATTTTCAGAATTTTTGACATTACATGTGGTCGGAATTGATCAACCAGGTAGGGATAGTAATTTCAGATGAATAGTGCACGTTCATCAAGCTCGTTCTCTCAGAAAAACGATTTCTGAGCCCAAGACGGGAATCGAACCCGCAACCTTCTGATGACTGGTGAGACGTTCTAACCATTGAGCTACCACGACTCAGATGGTGAGCAAGGGTGCAGGTTCACCATCTGAGTCGTGGTAGCTCACCATCGAGCTCACCATCTGAGTCGCGGTAGCTCAATGGTTAGAGCGTCTCACCGATCATCAGAAGGTTGCGGGTTCGATTCCCATCTAGGGCTCAGAAATTGTTTTTCCTGAGAGAACGAGCTTGACGAACGTCCACTAGTCGTCTGCGATTTACCAAGCTCCCACATGAACTAAGTTCGTGTTCAGCATTAAGTAAATAGTAATTTCCTTAAATAAATCAAGGACTGGCAAGTAGTTAAGTAGAAAAGCTGTAACACAATCTAAGATTAACAAATTATTTGCTGCTAACGTTTCGGGGAAGTTTCCAACAATGTTGCCAAAGGCAACGAAACTTCAGAAATGAAAGCAATGTAAAAATGTTATGTAGTGATAGAGATTTTTTTCCAATTCTTGGCTTGGCTTAGATTCTATAATAGAACATTAAATACTTCCCTCGAACAGTATCTTATGCTCAATTTTAAACTTCAAAGACTTGGCACAAATAAATTTAGGATACAGTCTGGCTGAACATTTTAAGACTATCTTGTCTGAAAGAAGGCTTATGAAACATTACTGGTGACTACCATGAACGGCATCATTAGTTGTGTTTCATAAGTTTTTTCGTAAGGTGTGTTTTTCATAAGGTGTTGCACAACGGTGTTCGTCTGAAATCCTAAACATTTTTCTACCTTCTGGTGCTGGCTTTTCTTCAATCTTTTCCTCTTCTTGATCTTTTTCTATCTCAAATTCTTCATCCCCATGAATGCTGACTGCATCTTCCAAGTCAACTGTTCTGCTAGATAAACACAACGGACAAAAAAACCTAAGTCATGTTGTTGAATTTCCTAGTTATCGTAAAACTTGGCCTACAGTATTATTAAGGCCTAAGTATCCAGTCTTCCCAAAGCAAAAGGCTGTGAATCGTGAAGATCCCCAGCTTTCAAATTCTGTTGTAATTCAAACATTCAAAGACTTTACTGCAAATAAGAGTACGAAAAACAAAAAATAATAGCACAGAATGAGACGATTTAGTCACTCACGGTTCTGCTGCTTCATCTCCACTTTCTTGTAGCAACGTTTCCTAAAATTACCAATAAATTTACAAATTTAATCTAAATATGTTTGACTAATAGTACTTTCTTTACCACGACGATCTTCCATTGTTTTTTTTTTCGAGTAGGCATATGCATAAAAGTGACTGTAAGCAAAAGAAACTCAGTTAACAGTTTCTAAATTGTGAGGCCAAAATGAATTGAAGCTAAAATCTTTAGAAATTGTTAAACTTCTTTCATTTCCATCAACAATTTTAAGCATGTGGCACATCAATTTCGGTGCAAGTGCAACCTTGAGAAACAGACCTGTCATTCTTAAAGGGTTTAGCCTAGGTTACAGAAGGCAGTGCCGAGCTTACATGCACTGCATCTAGCAGTGCCACCTGGTCCACCCATATAGAGTGCATATCTGGTACGTCCACCAGCCACTCAAAGTATCATAGATGAAATTCGTAAATTTTGATTATTTAATTGACGGTGATACGCTATTATTCCTACCATAGAAACTTTCTTACAATAAAACTTACTGAGAACAGTTCAAAAGCTACACCTCATTGGCAATGTGCAGGGACGTACCGATCCGGATGTGGGTACCCGGTAAATAGTAAAATCTAACTATCCAGTAGTACCCAGCAACCGGTAAAATTCTATCAGATATTCAGCGGATAGTACTGGCGTTCTAGAAGCCTGGAAAATTGGTGGGAAAAGTGTTTTTCAATATGCCAGTAAGCAACAGATGGTAACAAGTCTCGACCTAAAAAGACAATTGGCAATAAAAACTGCAGTATTTTCAACCTATATGTTGGTTTGGTTTCAATTTGAAATAACAACCATATGAAGAATATACGAAATAGCTTCCGGTATTTTTTCTTGATATTACTCATTGTTGTTCCCTTTGTCCAGAGTAAACACGTGCTACTCAATTCGGTATCCGGTAAAGTCTGGTGAAATGCGGTACATCCCTAGCTACTTGTCAACTGCTTCCCTCTGCGTTCATATTCACACCATGTATGCAATGGCTTTACCTATGTTAATGCCAAATGTAGACACTCGGTTACCCCAGGATACTAGCATTTTGACCAATCAGCAGAGACACACAGCGATTTGTATTCAGTGCAGTATTATCAAACTAACATCCCTAATTATGTATAGCATCTTTATATATGACCTTTCAGTTTATGAGTCATATGGCAATTTACAGAATGTGAAGTTCAAAACTCATCGGCGATCCGTGGCACAGGACTTCCATGAGCAGTCTCAGTCAGGCCTTGCGGACATACACGCGAGACAAGAACTCACATCCTATAGGGTACGTTCTTGTCTTACAAGTGATCTTCACGCTGTCAAACAGTTAATTTCTTCAACCGTTGTCGAAGTGTTTTGTTCTTGTCTTGAAGTTTTGAGTGAAAACATGGCCGAGTTGGCTAACATTGTCTCGTTAGAAAACGACACTGCCGAGTAAAATTAAAATGTGAAATTACATGTACATTTAATCAGGGTCCTAAATCTATTATTGCAATGCAACATGGACAATCCACTCAATTCTACGACTTAATTTATCAGTGAACAAAGATGGGCGAACAAGAGACCTTTCCTTTGCCTCGGCGAGGCTAAAGATTGCACTGGAACAACGACCAGTCATCGCTACGTGGTAAAATCAGCAGTCCAAGTCTGATCTTCCTTATCTTTGAAGTCCTTACCTCGTCAAGTTCACTCTCTTCCGAGCCTTCCTTCTTTTCCTGCATAAAAAATATTTTTACTTGCTAAGCAAGGTTTTTATTCATCTTTATTTAAACATTACAGTTCTAGGTCGCGCGAGTCGTGGGGATGAGTGAGTGTCTCTCGTTGATTCCTGGACAAATCATTCGTTACACTGATCTCGATATAAACTGGATGGCACATCGGGTCGAAATAGTTATTACAACTGTCAGCGGTTTGGCCTGTAAACAAGGCGAAGGGGTTATTTCTTCATTGTTTTGACAATTTTGCCTTGGTTGTATGCTTGCAAAACTAAAGAATATTTAACTGCGGGCTCAAATGTAATAACAGCTATTTTGGACGCCAATAATATGGCGGATTTTAAAGTCCAAAGATGGCTGCCACTGAACTTCCGGTCAAAAACATGACAACGAAAGTCCCAAAATGGCCACGGCGAAATCTTGTTAGCATTCGTAGCTCAATAACAGGAGAAAAGAAATAGATAAATAACAGTTTGGCTGAAGTTATTGAGGAAAAACGCATAAAAAGGCATAAGAAGTTTAAATTTGGTATTATTTAGTGTTACTAAACTGTAAAACCTACTATTTTGCGCTTTGTTTCTGAAGCCGGTGATCGAGAAGCGTAAACTCGTCAAATGAGTCCAGAATTTCTTTGTCAGTGTATCTGCCTACCTTTAGCAATCAACGACATGCCTTAACAAAGTCTGGAAGCTTATACTAGATAACTTTGTACCATATTTTCCATGTGGTTTGCCTTCTTTTCGCCAGCTGACTATAAATTTGTAACACATACTGATTGTTTCTGGTTTTCTTGACTCCCCGGGAAACTCTTTTGATTTTTCTTCTACTCTGACTAAATTTGACCGTGGGACATCAATATTTCTTTTGTATAAGAAATGAGATTGGGAACAATTTGGAAGCTCGCAGGGCATGATATGTTCTGAGTCGTAAGATGAGGCCGGCGGCGTCAAATTTGTTCACTGCTGGCCATAGGGGATGCTCAATACAGTTTTATGGAGATCAGTGCATTCGTCAGTACGGATATTTGACTAACGATGTCTAAACCCTGGGGTTATTTATCCCTGTGAGGTCGGCAAAATAGCTGGTTCGGCTTCATTCATCAAAGCAAAAACAGCCACAGCCAAAGGTTAATATTATCCTTGTAGTGCGGCCTGGATAATTTCTGTTGATAACTAGGGCAGCCCCTCAGAGAACAAAGTCTGTGCATCTTGTCTTAATGCTACCCAAAATGTGCTTGTGACCTGCTATCAGGTACCCTCTTCAGCGGCTACGATAAAATCGAAATTTGAAGGGGGGGAAATTAGGTTTCTGGTAGCTATGGAGAAAATCCAAGTTTCAAAAAATTTTTTTTTTGTTTACTGTTGACTTTTTTGTTCACGTTTACACAAAGAAACTACACAGATTAATGGCGAAAATTAATGGCGAAACCCGCAGCATTTCATATCAAGCGGACCCTATTTCGGATCGTGATCCTTGGCTCGGGAAACCCTT
Organism: Nanipora kamurai; assembly: GCA_036872915.1. Taxonomy (NCBI): domain Eukaryota; kingdom Metazoa; phylum Cnidaria; class Anthozoa; order Scleralcyonacea; family Helioporidae; genus Nanipora; species Nanipora kamurai. The sequence goes on along the minus strand of JBAHVQ010000392.1, from coordinate 434,607 downwards.
ATATCAGTGTAGATAAATGAACAATTGGCTTCCTTATGTACCTGTGACGCATTTAATCGCCAGCGCAGGCGTTGCTAGTTTCAACAAGTCTTAACTTCCATTTAATATCTATTTCGTAAAAGTAAAACTACGACAAAACGTTCGTAAGGAACTTCAGTTGTATAGACAAATTACGATAATTTACAGGATTACACTCGATTCAAATCCGAAACCAAATTTTGAAACTGTTTTCTTCTGCCTACACACACATTCATCTCCGTTTTGTTTTTAAGCCCATTCGAAGACTTTCAACTTTTTTCCGGTTTAAAGATCGTATTCCTTTAGTTTGAGATCTCGCGTGGTTTATAAATTTCAGTGCCAATGATGTGACTCATTGTATGTAGGCGAAACTTCTCGTCATTTACACGCGCGTTTCCGAACATATGGGAATTTCGGCTATCACTGGCAAACCTGTTACTGTGACCTCGTTATCTAGCGCCTTAGCACACCATAAAAATACCGGCCATTCCGTATCGCTTAATGATTTTTCGATTTTAACCCCATGCTCCTCCACTTCTGAACTTTTGATTCGAGAAAGTTTGCTTATTCATAAACTTAATCCCTCACTTAACGCAAACATCGGATCTGTTACTTTGACTCTATTCTAACTTCTCTTCCCCTTCTGTCGCATTCTCACCATGCGGTATCGTCTTACTCTCATCTTTGTCACATCACTTCTATTTTTGTAAATAGCCTACTATATTTAAGCCGAGACTTTGTAATTTTATCTCACTCTGAAGATGTTGCGGGTTTAGCGACGAAACGTCACTTCATTAAATATTTCATATATATGTCTTTGTTATGCCTCTATTTAAATATATTGTCTCGGCCATCATATTTTTAACTCGAATTACGATAATATTATTAGAACATCGTTCTTAATAGTTTGTACTGCATGTTCAATAGGAAGGATTATATAAAACCAAAGCTTGAATGGATATGACCACAGCTACACATACGTGTTGTTATTCGCGAGAATATCGGAAGAGACTCTCTGGTTCCTCTAGACCTTTATAATTTCACCACGATGGAAGTCTCTTATCAGCAGTGAAGTCTTTCGTCCTGACCGTACTCGGCTTTCGGCCCTTACGACCACTTTATCGTACCCTCGACGACACAGATTAACAAAAATCTGACACAATAACCTCTTCACTCTGTGAATAATTCCATCTGTGTATCTTCCCTCCGATTAATCTTTTTTTTCCTCAACCACGCAGTACAGCTAGCTACTTTCATATCCTTCATATCATGCACGTGTCCTATTTAATATTCATATATTCCGAATAATACCCTTGTAGCCTGTTCCAAACTGAAAGCCTCTCAGTTACTCCAATACGCAGTGAAACTTGTGAAGGACCGGGACTTGAATTAGGATAAGGATATGCCAGTTCTACATAATGATATCTTTAAATGTCACACATTTCCACCAGTTGCTTTGCTTGGAAAACTAACCAATTGAAGGAAACATTAGGCCGTTGTTTTCCATGTGACAATGCTGTCAAAATTAGGAGTACAATCACAATGTAGATGCCACAAATCTTCAGGGGGCGCGTTTATAGTATGCATGAAGAGGCAGAAAAATTCATCACTTTACTAATCCGAGAAGTAGTAGGAAAAAATGTTATTTATTTCTTCCCGATCCGTAATCCTTCCGAATCATCCAGTCTAACTGGCTCACAAGCAGTCCAGTTTTTTACGGTACGGACCTTGCTGGATCAGTCCACCCGAAAAACCTTCGGAAATGGGAAGATTTGAACAAAAACAGGGAAAAAAATAAATAAGTTATTTACCAAACATGGTCGGCCGTACAGGAAAACTTTGCCCACAGTCTTGTCTGCACAGACCTCAACCTATGGCCTCGGTCCGTACAGTGAAGACATCGGGCAAAGTTTCCCCTGTATGAACCAACTGTTTGGTAAATAACATATATATAAATTACCCCGTTTGCACGGACCGAATATAACAGGATTGAGATCGCGATCAGTAGCTATAACGATCATAATCGAGGCCGCAATACATTAGCTGATAGCGACCGGCAAGCTGAATAGCAGTCGAGAATCACCATCGTGACAGTTCATGAATTCCAGCCCCGTAACAAGTTCATGGTTACATGGACAGTGCCGTAATTTATCATGTACGCTTCCGTCTATTTTCATGTAATTTAACATTTTTTTTGAATGCCATTATCCGGTATATTCGTAGAAATAGACACAGTAATTTATCTGGAACAGAATATTGTTCAAATATGAATTAAAGAGCACGGATTGGGAAGTAGAGAAATGTAAAGATCCCAAGATTTGAGGCCGGTTATATAAAAAGTTGATTAACTTCAACAATGATTGGTGCTTAAACTTAAGCATTGAGGTCAGCGCATGAGAATATAACTACTTTTTAATCTTACAGCAGAGATATCATGCAGAAAAACGGGAGGCGTGGGAAATATTGCACGACTCAGCCGAGGTAGGTGTTCGATGGTTTATGATCATTTTTAACGCTGCTAGGAACAAACTAGGATGGAAATTCTAAGGCTCGAAAGCATATAACTTTCAGATAAAATTCAACTGCTTAGCTCTGAGAAATATTTTCGGTTTACAAAGATAATCTTTCAATTAGCAGACTGTTTCGTAGATGCTTGAACTACCAACGAAAATTTGACACCTGTCACCTCAAACCAGAACTTAGTTGCAGCATCACAAAAAAACGGAGACAAGTGGAGTGACTTCATTTCTTCCCAAACCATGAACAAAGACGACTTTACGAAGAGTCCCTTTTGGAAATTATCTTGCTTTAGTAAGAGGAATATTTCAGAGCAGGCACACTGCGTTGCCAAAGCTCAGCCCCGACCGTAGCCGAAATTCAGTGCCTTCAATCGGCAACGACTGCAAAAAGTTCGGCGACGGGTTTTTATTAAACCTGGGTTGGCAGAGCAAGGAAAATCGTGTATTCGTGATGGATTAGTTTCAACAAGCCCGTAGGTAATAGAGAATCTACATTTGCGACAGTATATACAAACAGAAAAAAATATTTCTTTTAATATAACGTTAGTATTTCATGGAGACGTTACGGAGTTCTTTTGTGATTTGAGATACAGTACAACCGATAAATGTCGGGGCAATGATCAAAGATCAAGGAACACCAGACGATGTAAATGTCTGCAAAGTAATCATTTATTTATGTACATGCAGTTCCTTGGCTGTTTGCTATGTGTTTTATGTTGTCTTGGTGTCATGACGCTAGTGAGTCGCGGATTCGTTTCATTTAATACAATACCTATCATCAATGGAGATATTAAGAGTTCAATGTTCAATTGTAATTTGAAGTAATATCGACAAATTGCGTAGAAATGAAAACATGATAAAAGATGACATAAATTTTTGTAAACCGGCAATTTGTTTATTTAAATTAAGTAACTTTCAAAAAAATGCACCAATTTTTAATGAGTTCATAGATCGTTCTGGCGTGTGACCGCAGGCCACTCAGCGCTAGGCCTGTGGCGGGTGATTGTAACGTAATTAAAAGTTTTATACAAACGGACCCAGGACAGAAATGGTGAAAAGCGAAATTTGGAGCATATTGGCATTAAAAATTCAGAATTTTTTTAACGTACTGTCGCCAATCGTGCTTTTCGAGAAGATGGCAGCCACTCACGTTTTCAATTGAGATCTGAATCGCGATCAGCGTTGCTGTCTGTGTAAACGTAAATTTGATTGCCACTCCATCGCATTCAAAGAATTCTTTAGGCGTGTTATTTATTGCACGTTCACCATTTTGTTTATTGAGAGCATTGACAAGACCTGAGAATACATTACTATGTTACAGTATTTGGTTCTATTTTCACTGGGCTCAGACTGTCAGTATTTAGTGAAGGAAATTTTCGAGTATCAGAATGATAAAGCATTGAGAGTAGTTGGGTAACAAAAATTCTGAAGCAGATCTGACATTTTAGTGCAGTGCAACATGCAGAGCATATATTTAATGTGAATGATCTAAGTTTACGAAACCAAACTAACTAACCTTAGGTTGCTCTTGTTCATCACTTTTCTCCACATTTTTGCTATAAAAAATTACAAAGTACCAGACATGACAACGCACCAGCAAATCTAAAAGACTTTGCCCACATGTTATCTTGAACATGTTTCTTGTACTTCTCAACATTACCTTATCTCTGGCATTTCCGTTTCTTTCGATGGTTTTTCACCTGGTGGTCGTCTTAACCTTCTAAATGGAGGCCTACCTCGGTCCACTGGAGGTCGTTGTAAGCCCCTCGGTGGAAAGGGATGTGGATGCCTCATTGGGCCTATCATTGGCGGCATTTTTGGAAATGGGCCTCGAGGTGGTCCTGGACCCATAAAGCGTGGAGGAGGGGGTCCACGACCACCCCGTGGCCCAAATGGTCTGGGAGGTGGCATTCCACGATGAAATCTTGGTGGTCGACCATCACCACCCCCACTACCACGTGGTTTAGCTGGTCCAGACTGACCTTGATCTCTGTCTAAACACGATGGAATGATATTCATTGAAATACTTTCAATAATTATGATAATAATAATTATAGTACTTATAGTAATAGTAATAAAGTATAAAACATAATCCGAAAATTAACATCTTGAAACTTGTTTTAACTTGTATCTCAAGTTTCGAGATGTTAATTTTCGGATTATGTTTTATACTTTACTTTTTAAAATTGTCGGCTGGTTATGGTTTTTAGTAATAGTAATTACCACTTCATAGTCGCATGTCCACTAGGCGGCTATTCATCTACAATTTGGAATGCAGCTAGTGTCGTTTATAAATGTAAACTGGGTGCTTCTTAAGCCTAACTTTGGTTTGGCAACCCTGATGTTTGTGTTTGCATATTTTCGGCCGCCGCCATCTTCCTGGCAAGCATAATCAGCACTCGTTCATCTTGTGGCTTAAACGCTATTGCCAGTTTTAGGAAAAACAGCAGCGCAATGTCACCTTTGGAGTTTGGGCAATAATTAAAACAGTTTTGAGTGAGGTAGTAGTTGCGTTTGTCAGATACGCTTGTTAGGAACATGGCGGCCAAGAATAAATTGAGAAAAAAAAAACCACAATACGACTTCTGGTTCATTCAATATTCTGTGCCAAAAGCATCAAACTCTATAGTTGAATCACCACAACTGATCCTGTCACTTTAATATAATAACAGTAAAACGAAACATAAACGTTTTAAGACTAAGCCATAGCTCTGGCCTAATAGCAGTAGTAATTTACAATGCTGTTAAGCCTAGTTTCCATATAATCATCCCAATCGTCCCAATTGCCTCGACCGTCTTTAATTGATTTGGGACAATCGAGAAGACTGCAACGATTCGTGAGTTCCCGAATGATCACCTCGATCTTCTAACAAGGAAAAAAAGAGGAATTCAGAATATGTTTACATAAAAAAATTTTGAAGATGCAGTCATTTGTCGTAGTTTTGAAGAGTGATTTCCTACTACTCAGGTTTTTAACCGGGATCTAAATTACAATCAGATACATAGCCCACGGCAGGCAATTCATCTGGGGACACATGATCGTGCTCGCATGCTCCCACATGCACGCAGATAATCTTCTAAAGGTGTGTTCACATCTGCAGCCTCAGACTGGATTTGAACTGGCTCTAGACTTGAAACGGACTAGTTTCCATTGTGATGTAGTTATCCAAAACACAAATGGTCAGCAGTCAACACAGGAGTGTTAAGAATTTTTAGTACTGCATAGCAATGCTAGGCAAGAAGACAGTATTTTAGTTGTTTTAAACAAAAAGGAGTAAAAGAACTTGTCCTTCTGACCAGTCTCATTAAGTTTCGCTTTTGCCTTTTCAGAGTTAAATTGTAAAACAAAACAAAAAACTGCTAAATGTGCACTGCTGTTTTATTTTGTGAAATAAACTGCTGATATCAAATTTTTACTGGATGTCAATACTGTATTGGATAGTCTTTAGTAATTTCGAGCGATCGCCATTTGAACGATGGTGTTTTATGTTAATTAGTAGAGCCTGCAACTAGTTAAGCAGCGGTGAGAGCATGCGAAAGGGCACGTAAAACCAACGTGGAAGAACAGTGTTTTACCTAACTGTCGAACAAAATAAAATGGAGTTAAAACCTGTTTTTTCGTTCTTTTCACTGGCATCCCAGTACAGTAAAACACTGTGATTCGAATCGGCGTTCTAGAGTTGTAAAGAAGCCAAAATACTAAGAAGTTTGCAGCCCAAGCTTGTGTATTGCTTGAAGACAATCTCAGAACCGGCCCCGTTTGGACATGAGTGTTGTAGATAAAAAAATCGAAAGAAGTAAAGCCAAAATGGCAGTAACTGTTGCATCAAGACGCCTCATCGGAGCAGCCAACAGAGAATGTGAGTACGATATCTTAAAGAACCTAATGATCGACGTTGAGAAGGCATATGATGATTTTTGTCTGGTTAATGAGGAATTTGAAACTATGGTATGTGAAGAGCGACATGCTGAACATCGTATTGTCAACCTATAAGGACGGCATTTACGAAAGCTATCAAGATGCGAGAAATTTATTTGCTTATGTAAAGAAGGAAAAATGAAGAAAATACTAGGAAACAAATGGCTGAACCAGTTAGAGTCACTTTGAAGAATAACATTAGTAGAATACATCAACTAATGACAATTATTGACATCAACTTGGAGACAGAAAGTATAAATGTACATGCTTTACAAATGGACAAGAATGATTTGCAATCACTTTTGAATGTTATATGAGAAGATATCACAAAACTTTGCACCATTGACTCCCAAGAGCAAGATCTACCAATTCAAAAGGATGTTAATGAAGTTGTGAGAGATGTTTACAACCGTATTAGAAAGATCAATTTATGTTTGTGTGATCAAAATTCATTTACCCATCCCACAACCTCTGGCAAAACTGATGAAGTAAGTTTACTACATGCAAATAGTTCTCTTGCAAATGGCTTCACAACAATTCATGCTACCCCATCCCTTGAAACCACCAGCACCAACAGTATAGTCCACACTACCCAGATTACTCAATCCCAAATCAGTACGACTCCACCATCGACTGTGGTCACCTCTGCCCCACCAATTGATGTTACAAACACAACCACCACTCCAGCTACAATTAGC
>JBAHVQ010000392.1:411506-423755 GCA_036872915.1 Nanipora kamurai | reverse complement strand
CCTAGAGAGCGCAATGAAATAGCAAATAATGTATGGGGAAAGTCGAAGGGTATTCTATAATCTAGATTAACTTTAAAATCTGCCAATACATCATCATCTGCTGTCTCCCCAGTGTTATCAAGCAGCAGTTGTAAAGCTCCAATCGCATCTTCAAGCCGGTAATTTGTTGTTTCAACGTCTTCTGATTCCAGTTCTTGCCAATTTATAGGTTGTATCTGAATAAAAAGTTATCTGAGGGTTCCACGAAGTTATTTAGTCCTATTTTATTGCCCTCTCTAGGTCTTACGTCTGCCGACATCACGAAACGTACGTGGACTATCCAGGCGGACGTGGACGTAGACGTAAACGAAAGACTGAGAGCGTTGCATCGTGACCAAGTACAACTGAATTTTAATTAGAACGAAAAATGAGTCAAATTAAGTCAGGTTTTGAACGAAAAAAATAAGTATAGAGGATACAAGTTTAAGGAAAGCATAGTATGAAAACTGTGAATGAATTAGATACCTTTGTCATCCAAAAATAAAGTTATCAAATGAAAATACGTGACAGGACAACAAAATAGATACGTGGGCACGAATAATTTTGACGAGGACGGTGTGTCATGGTACAGTATTATATTCAAATTAACCAGAAGTCCAACAACGAGACTTTTTTTGTCCACCATTTTCTCTCGGCCGCTATACCCTACGTGATCCCTGGTAAGCAGCTTCCACTTGGCGCGACTCAACCTCTCACAAAGCAGTTGAATCGTTTTCCGAACTCTGAAGGTAACAATGTGCAGTTGTTTCTACTAAAAACGATAATAGCGTTCAAACTAGGGAGATGGCGGCGACCGAATATATCAGGACACAAATATTGAATAGGACGTCTGTTTGATTATTCATTTTGCGTGTGTGCAACAGTGGACCGGTTACTGCGGCATTAACACTTGAACAAATGTAATACAATCAAGTTCTCCGCCACGCTGGGACGTAATGAAGATTTTGCCAGTGGTCTATGATTATTGGTATTATCGGTGCTATCAGATTGTAATTTCGTGTTTAATACTCGATGTTTAGATTGATATAAAATTGCGACTACTTTATTTTGCGTGATGTTGAAATTACGCGTTACTGTCCCAATAATATGTACACCACAGTCAAGTATCTTCCTATTTGACTACGATTAAATATCTTCCTATTGTACATTCAATATCTTCCTATTTCGCATAAACAAGTTTTATATTCGATTTATCCAACATGCGTTACTTTAAAGATCAATTTGAAAAAATTAGTTTTACAATTACATTTACAATTTATTTGAAGTGGTCCTGCCATTATATGTCCATGATGATGGGCCGAATCAAATGACATAGCTTGTTGCTGCGGTACAGTAAACTGTTGTGTAACATATCGGTCATTTGAAGTACTTTGTGTCATTTTATGTCGTGTTTAGTTAGCAATCTTGGAATCGCTGTTGAAAGTGTGCACAGCTTTTTGACTCCTGGTCAGTAGAACTAAATAAGCAGGTAACATAAATTTTTTTAAACAAAATAATTGATTCTGGGTTTGGTAATCTCAGGTGGATAATGTCAAAGAAATTATCTGAAGATGAGATTGAGTTGAAGTCATACTCACAAGTTACAGCTGAAGAGGAAAAGCTACCAAAATCTAATCAGGGAAGTCAAGACCAACCTCATACAATAGGTATGGATTGTTTTCTATTAACAGGGATACAGCAGAATATCTCATGGTACATACTATAATTTTGCTGAAGATAACCAACTCATTCTACTTATGACTATCACTGACCTGGACCAGGAATTTATAATTTACAGCAACATTCATGATCATTTGAAATATTTAAGGCCTCACCTACACACTGCGGTTGTCACATACAGTTGTTTATCTAGGCATATAAAATTAACTTACAACAGGATGATTTCTGCTTGCTATTTACTCATGAATGTTACAATAGATTCAGAAGACTCTCATGACTTAATTGCATACATCATGACCAATAATGGTGATGTGTCAACTGTATCCTGTATATACGGCCTCAGATTTTACTGGTTGAAGTGTTTCAAACCAATTTACATTGTTTGTGGAAGATGATCTAACCTACTCCGAGTGATGAACCATACTGGACAAGTAGAGAAAACTCTACCTGGCCCTAACTCTAACTGGTCACAACCAGCTCCCAACTTGACCTGTGGCTCAGTTGGTAGAGCGTCGGACTAGTAAACCAAAGGTCACAGGTTCAAATCCCTGCCGGGCCAAGTAGAGTTTTCTCTACTTATCCAGTATGGTTCGTCACTCGGAGTAGCAACTACATCATTATTCTTCACCCGAGTTCATTCTTCTACTCAAGCCATGATCTAACCTATTCCCAATTTACATGTTTGTGAAAGATGATCGTCCAGGTTAGTGTAGTCTTGAGAAAGACTGCTGGGGGAAGTTACTGACATTTTGATGGACTTGGTGACAGTCATCATCAGAGTCAAGTGAAGAGTGAATGTCAGGTTTGCCTATATTTGTATCTGGCTCATGCATCATAAGTTGGCGGTCATATGAGTCATAGATGTGGTCAGATACAAGACATTAAGAATTGGAGAGTTTCCTTTCAGGAAAGATTTCTTGGCTGAATATGGGGTGGCAGTCAATTTCATAACCCGGTAAATGGTCATCCTAATGTCTGTCATTTGAACATCCAGCAAGTCCATTACTTCCTTATTGTTGTTTTATTATATGATTTACCATAGGAATTCCAGAAGTAATTGTGGAACCAAGCAGTGGTCAAGCATCTCCCCAACATGTCTCAGTAAAAGTTGGACAAATACCTCAGAAGAGTAAAAGAAAACATTCCCCAGATCCACATGGAGTGAAGGATTGTGATTGCAGTGATGTAAGTTTGTTTTTATTATGATTCTTTTATCCATTTAATATATCTAATAAATCTGTTGCGCTTTCCATTCTTAAGCATAACTGGTCAACAGTAGTGGAAACTATTGTTAAAGTTTCCTGGATTTTACACTTTTAACTTTGCAAGGCAGTACTGGATAAGACTTAGGGGGGAATTCTGCTCTATTTCTCATTGACAGCCTTAACCCAGCACCGTCAGACTATTGTGTTTGTTTGGCAAGGCAAGACAATTTTACTTTCCAAGTGGAGAGGTGCCACTAGGAAAAGAAGGTTATGCTTTTCACATATTATAATTGTGTTCTTAGACAGTCAATAGATTGTAGTCAGATATTTGGTGTAATGAAAACCATGGTCATTTTGTAAATGGGGAGAGGACATTCTGTGGTCATAGGCATTTAATAAAAACATGTGTCATTGCTTCTAATAGTAGCAAGATGGACATTAGCACAGGGGACCATGGACATTTAGTGCACACATAAAAATGTACGCTCTGTGTAATGCTGTAAGATAAGCTGTTCAGACAAATGTAAGGACCCCATGATGACATCAAGATGGCTAATGTGTGTATCAATGCTGATATAGAATCTACATATTTTATTCCAAGCTATTGATTTATTGCATCTGATACTTTTTTTTCTTACAGACTGCAATAATTTAGTGAAGAACATATGTGTACCTTTCTACCATATCTAATTTATACAACTCTCACTCACATATTGACTATGGCAATGTGACACATTCTGTTCTGAGTAGTCTGTTTGAGGTGTGATTCAGATATCAAATAGCTGCATTATACCTGATATATAGTACAACAAGCTGTGTTAGGAGTTGCTACCTGACTCAAGAAGTTATTCCTAATTGAACTTGAGGTTTTGAAGAACAAAGTAATTCTATGTAATCTCAAGATGAATGTCATAGCCCAGCTTGGTATTTTAACATGGAAACAGATGATCAAATCAAGATACCAATTAGGAAAGGGAATCTGGTACGAGAAGCAATCCACAGTATCGTGTAATTTATTTAATTATTTAATTCAAGTCACTTGGTCTGATGATTAATTAGTAATAAATTCGAAATGTTACCATTTCAACATTCTCTCTTGTTTTTTGACTCATATCTTGAGTTTTACAAGATGATTATGTTCAGTATATGTTTTGTTTTATACTAAGTATTGTGTAACTAGGGCCTAATTTTACTAACATTTTGTTGGTACGTGCAACATCTTCAGAGTGGATAAAATTACTGAAAATGACAACTATATAACTATTTACGTATGAATGATTAATTAGTGTAGAACCAGGCTGAAGATGCGTGTAGCAACAGAAAGTAAAATTATTTTAATAAACTTATTGGTATCTTGATTTGCTCATGGGTTTCTACGTTAAAATACTAAGTTGGGCTCAGATATTCATCTTAAGACTGCACTTTCCACCCAGAAAATCAATTGCTACAATTCTGGAATATGACGTCATAGGGGCCCACGAAAAAAAAAATTGCCCCTGGCCCCGCACATTCTCTTTGCGGCCCTGACTGACCATCTTTACTGGATTATTAGGTCTTTATTCAGTTGGTGGAGTTAAGCTCAAATGGTTTGTTTTGGAGAGAAAAAGCCAGGTGGATAAAGTACGAAGAGAATGTGGAGCCGAGTGGAAACTGGGGACGTCCGTTTCTTCCTTATATTGAATGTGAAAGTTTACGTCAATTTACCCACTGCCTTGAAAATGGTAAAAAAAGATCTTTGATTGCGGCACAAAGTTCCCCAACAGTATGTTACCCTTTACTTTGTATGAGTGCATAAGGACTCCTCTGCTGTCTTTAGAATTAAATCGTTAAAGTAGTTTTGCCACAAATGTTTCGTAACTTGTAGAGACCTGCTAAACATGACGACTAAATCTCCCGACCAGACGATTATACTCCTACTTACAATTTTCGGGTCAGCCCTCCAGCATTCGACAGCTTTTCACGTAAATGAGTCATGACGTCTGCTGAACGTAGTTTATGGACCTAACTCAATTAAGCTGACGTATGCATGGCTGTAAAATAACGGCTTTTCTACATCTTTTTTAAATCAGATCATAATTTAATGTAGGTTTGGTGTCACTTGGCTGTGAGAACGATGGTGCCTACAATGTAAGTCATACCATATCTAGTATGTTAGTAGTTGGTGGCTATGCCGAACCTCAATATCGAGCGAGAATACAACAAATCATATGTCTGCCTCGAATGCACCAAGGGGAATCTACCACTCGTTTCCGAAAAAAAGTTCTCCTGAGGAGAAAGCTTCTAACAATTGCTGCTCAAAAAAGACGAGAAGTTATGGCATGTGCGTGGGATTTGTCAGACAATGAAGTGAGGAACCGTTGGGTGCGACTGGCTCGGGAGGCCCTCAGTCGACATCGAAAAGTAAATTCCAATTCGGAAAAAATTAAGGTAACTTAAGTCATCATTAAATATTCTTTCGTTGTTCAGTGTACACTTTTGTACACGCTTGTAATAAAGTAAATGATTTAAACCCAGGAGTATCAGTACGTACTGGAAGTTGATTGTCCAGGTTAGAGTAGTCTGGAGGAGGACTGGTCATATTGACTGGCTTGTAGATAACCAAAAGGGTTGGGAAACAAGGTTTTCACTCCGACGACGGGTCTTTTCTCGAAACGTCAGTTCCTTCACTTTTAAGTTCCGTCAGTTTCCCAACCCTTTTGGTTATGTATAAGCCGTTCAGTACTGCTGACGGAGCACTCTACTTCTATATCATTGTTTGGTTATGTTGACTGACGTTTTAACGGCCTCAACGGCGGTCGTCGTCAGAGTCAACATTGATGACTGTTGCTGGGGTTGTCGAAACGTCAGTCAGCATAATCAATGTTACTTTAACCTGGACGATCAACTTCCAATGCGTACTTCGAATCCAATTAGGAATTAACCACGTAGTGAGCTTGTCGAGTAGTTTTTATCTTTTACCCAAACTAGGAACATGTGTCGAGTCGAGAGAATTGTCCTGAAAGGTATCTGTTTAACGAACATGGTCAATTACATGAAACGACTGACTCGAACCTGCTTATATCACACCAGACATTTGATGGAGCGAGCGTAGTCTCGGAGTTTTCCGATGTTTCCTACCTCATTAATGGGGATTTTAATGTGTTGCAAGACCGTGGATTGCCAATGACGAGAGAGCAATTGAAACTAAGAAAGATCATTCACTCTAAATCGAAAGGTATCGTGATACTTCATGCCTCCGTGGACTTCTTAAAACGGGACAAATTCATATCTGCTTTGGTTCGGTTTAAAAACGACAAACCACTTCTTGATTCCATGGAAATTACTTTACCTATTCGATTTGCCTTCTTATTAATAACTTCTAAACATTCTATTCGTATGGACGGCTATCAGGTTTGCCGTGCTGCCGCAACATTATTCACAGACAAGGTAAGTTGGAAATAACTCACATTTCTGATGAAGAGAAATTTCGAGTGTTAAAATATTAGATATTTAAGACTCTTTTTTCGATTTTTAAGTTGAAAATACTTGTTGTGATTCAGTTTTTATGCTATTACGTACTCGTGAATATTTCGCCAAACACAAGTGTGATTTTTCGTTCATTCTTCAGCAGGGAATGTTATTTCCTGTTAATTCCATGGCCGTTGATTTTACGAGTCGAAAAAGAGTAATTTTTAAAAAATATTCCTCTTGTGGTAATTTTTCCTAAATTCCTCACATGCTATGTTTTCTTAATACAAAACATGCGGGGCTTGATTGTTTATTTAACGAAAATCTAAAGTAAAAGACCCAATCAGAAACGAGTAAAATCAGGGTAACCTGCAAGAGCTGTGGCTGCCTGAAGGTTTACTACGGCCAAGGTTTGCCGAGACCCCAATCTTCTCGGAGTTTCTGAAACAGTTAATTCCCTTCTCCTTTTCATTATTCTCTCCTCCGTCCCTACAAGTCCACGCGTTTTTCTTTTTGATATACTAGTAGAACGAATAGCGTTCGAACGAAACGTTACTTTTCCTAGATCTAAGTTCCGGCAGTTTCCCAACCCTTTTCGTTTTTCTGTTTGTTCCTCTGACTTCATGCCATACCATTGATCTTCCCTGGTCATCCCTCCATTCTTCTTGACCGGTCGAGGTTAAAGTGTCTATGACATGAAAATTAAGTTTGTCTTTAAGTTTGTCTTATTTGAAAGAATTCCTAAGAAATTATGACGCAACCATATCTCAGTTCGTTCTAGAGATATTAAGATTTATAAACTATTTAAATAACACCTTGCATACGTCACAGTACATAATGAATTATTAAAAAATCATGCACATCTTCAAAATTATTCTTTGAAATCACTAGAAACTTTGTCTGTTCAATGTTGTGTGGCAAGTACACATAGATTCCCAGTCCCATGTGTAACATCGTTCAATAACTTTAACAGAATTGCTAATTTTACAACAACTCATTATGCAGTGTGACGTATGCAAGGTGTTATTTACATATCAAACAAATTTTGATTTATCAAGAACGAAGGGAGATATGGACAAAGTGTTGAAGATGTTCTTTTATTATTTCAAGAGTTCTTTCCGATAAGACAAACTTAATTTTCATGTCATAGACACTTTAACTTAGACATCTCGACTCCGCTAACCTATTGCGCCGTACTAGAGAGCATCTGCTGGAAACCCAACATTCGTGGTGTAAACGCTGACTTCCGGTAAGTGTTGTAATCGAGTTACTTGAAATCAAGTCTACATTTGCATAATTTTTTAGCCAAGGCCAGCCGAGTTTAAGACAAGTCGAGTCAATATAAGTCCTTCATGTGAAACTGTAATCTATGTGTAAGTGACAAATACACTATAAGCGGTCTAATTGTATGGGATTTGATAAGGCTCGCCAAGTCAATTCCATACGGTTCGGACGGGAATATTGTGTATTATGATACGAGTGTATCTCCGGATGTTCATGTTTAGCATTCATATTGGAAACACAAGCCATCTGAGCTAAGGAAATCTAAGTAAAAGTTTATGTAAATTAAGACGACTCCGTATCCAATTTACGGCTTCTGATTAAATCGCTGTTTGTTTGGTATTTGTCTACATGAATTGTAGATATGTCCCGTTCTTGTGTTTATGATCATTAAGCTTTACTCTCTGATGTCAAATCGTTCATCACACTCTTGACCAGTGATTAATCCTTACTTAAATAAAGATAATAACAGTCTTCTAAAGCAACTAAGTCGAGTGAAATCCTTCCAAAAAACGCAATTCCACTAAGACCCGAGCTATTAAAAGACTTGATTTCCCTGTAAGTACTAATGTTAGGTACGTGTAAACGAACAAGTTAATGTGTTCCGAGCACCCCAACTGTAAATGTACATATCTTACTTGCACTTTATTGATCTTTCGGTGGAATTACAATTCACCCAATTATACCTGGGCGGAAAGGTGACTACAAGAGAAACCTTAGATGATTTGTCAACAAGCCCCCGCTTCGTTCAAACCTGTCGATCTAACATAAGTCGTTGTTGCAAAGCTTCACTGCGCTAATTTAAGACTTTGCAAAATTGGGTACGAAGCGAATTTAACTTCAACTATAGCAGTGAAGAGGATGCAATGAATAATCCAAATTTAGGAAACAAACCTGGAACATGACTTATGTGCGACAACTCAACTCCCACATGAAGTCCTTGCCCAACTAAGCTTATATTTTGTTTCGTAATCCTGCCCCTCTTAGTTGCATAATCCTAACGCAAGAGAATTCTGACCAAAAACACCATGTTAAAAAAAAGCTCTACCTTATGGGTTAAAATGCTTTCATAGGAAAATTAAAACAGTTCAAAAAAGGATTGTGAAAATCAATAGAAATTGAACTATTAAAAAAACGAACCGGTGCGAAAAAAGTTGTACGGATTCAAACAAAATTAAACTTCGATTAATAATGAACCACGACAATATCTATAGGTATATGTATAGGTATATATATAGTTATACGTGGAAATATATATGTATATGTGTATGTATTTGTTATTGTATATGTTTATGTACATAAACATATATGTATTTGTACAGACCACGGAAGGTTTTTCAGGTCAGTATAATTATTGCTGTCAACAGTGCACACACAAGAATACGTTGCTTGTTATTAGTTGCAAGAATACAAGAATGGAGTAGTATATGTAAATTTGAGGATGTAACAGTTAATACGAATAATGAAACAAAATGAGAATTTCATTGATCCAGATATTATCATGCTGTCTGTACTTTTCATTTTAACAATCGATCATTTCCTTCATCGTCAATCCTTAGCCAATGAACTGCAGCACGTTTTAGCCCTTACGCAACAGACTTTTCAGACATTTTTTTTTCTTGGTAGACGTTCCGTCGGTTTGCCCTTCAGGCCAAAACATCAGCTGACTTAAAAAATGCTTGTTTCATGTTCATTGATGGAAGTGTTATGCTCCCGCCGGGTATCTGGCAACCGGAACTCCTTTCACCAATCGCCGAGGCTATATCGGAAATCACTCGGAGAAAACATCTAATGCGAAAATTTAAACACCGTGACGGGAAACAGCTTTGGAGAATCGTTCGTACAAAAATTTGTGTTATATCCATGATGAAAAACTTGGTTCATAGTAGGGAATTAGAAAACGATGGTTACGTTGAAACAAATGAAGCGGATCTTGAAGAAACTACAACAACAACATATTTTCCCAGAAGAGGCGATTGCCCAGTGAAGACAAAATTTTGTCAACTTCGTAAGTAAATTCCAACAGTAATGTACGGCCCTGTACACATCTGTATGTCCGTCCGTCCCTCTGTAAGTCTGCATGTCTGCCAGTCTAGATCAATATTTGCATTCCTCTCGACTGCATGATCGAAAATTCACGAAAGGAGTTTTTCAAGTAATAGATCATACACGAGAAGGAGTGTTTGGGATATTTGATGAAACGTGACTTTCCGGTGTATGATATTGCATCACAAAAGAATTAGTATTTGAAATTTCTTCCTCAGATATCAAAACAACGACTCAGTAGTGATTTCCTTTGTGTTTTGCTCATTAATTAAATTTGAGATGTCTTGAAAATAATCTGTTTATCTATATGCAGTCCATCTGTTATCTGCAGTGCTGTTGTCGTAAAATCATTGGAAGGGTAACGCTGTGGACACTGATTTATCATGGCGTTGAACCCGAGACACGTAGCGTTTCAACCTTATAAAATTAGGTCCACAATGTATACACATACCACGAAGATTATTTTGAGACAACGAGGGATATGCAATTTATTCAACTTGGGCTTCGCCCACGATAACGTGTATTCGTATTCTGTGACATTCTGACTAGAATTTGCCTTACAACTTTGAATACAAAGTCTGAAGCTACCGAAGGCAAGGTGGAATACTCCTTGTTAGGAGTCCAATTTGAAGTGACTTTTTACGAGAAGTTGCTGGATGGTGACATATTGGGATATTAAAGTCTAGTATAATTTGTCACTCTAACATTCCCCTCTATAACAAATTAATAATAAGGCCAATAGCAGAGTAGACTCTGATATTCCTCTTTGATGTAGTTGTGTAAGGGATATGGGATATATTTCCCTTGAAGAACAGAGGAAAACCAGCCATTTGGTATATAATGCCTGTTAAAATCGCACGTTTGCTCTGTCCCTATTTCTTTATTTTGATATCCTTACAACTTTACTCCCACGTTATTGAGTGACCCATTCTAGGTTTTTTTAGCAAGTTTTTTTTAACCAGTCTTCTTTTTATCCATGCTTACACTGACTTGTTAAAACTAAACAGGGCGACGATTCACGAGCTTAAAGACCAAAAAGGAAGCGAAAGACAGTCAAAATAGTGATAGCAGTGACAGTGACGATGAAGAAGACTCGACTGAGACTCATCCGCTACAGCCAGATGGAAGATGGTTTGGTGGTTTACGTCGAGAATTCGTTAAACGCTACCCGATTTATTGGAGCGATATCAAGGATGGGTTAAATATCCAGTGTGTTGCCACTTTGTTTTACTTGGCCATAAGTTTGACTGCGATGTGCTTAACATATGGTCAGGTCATCGCGAAGTACACCAAGGATTACATGGGAGCTTCCGAGATGTTGTTAGCAACGGCAATATCTTGTATTGTTATGGGTATTTTTGCAACTGAGCCTTTATCGGTTATCGCTGGAACTGCTGCAATGTTAATATTTGAAAGTTCTACTTACCAAGTACGTGATATTAAAACAGTTTTACTTTTAAAGAAATGTGTAACTAACAACTAAAGTATACAGGGAATCAAAAAGTGCAGTTCATTGACGCTCTCTACGACATAGGCAGCACACATGTCCAACCAGCACCTTAAACAGTTTAGTCATAGTGGGTGATTGATCAGACCGGCTCACAAATGATTAGAAGGTTACAGGCGTGATCCCTGTCTGATGCATAGAATATGTTTTTCGGTGTTAATAATCTTGACGAACGTTCACATTTCGTCAGTCGTGTTCAGAGACCTGATAAAACAGAGCGATACAACGCCACTCAATTTTGCGATGGACGTGTAATGCGGAAAAGGCGTGGGGCGAGCATAGTTTTGATGAAAATGACAAACAAATTTAATGGAAAACGTTTTGAACATAAGGTATGAGAATTTTACTAATTTAGCAGCTAATTCAAAACCCCTACCTTTCGTTATTGTGGTGTTGCCTTCAATACAAAAATATTTCATTCAAAAATTATTCGTTGCTTCTCTCGTATCGTGATAATGAATTTGAAGGTCAAAATTCAATTCCAAATTTCATTATTCATGTTATCCATGTCATACAAAGTAGAGTTGTACGTATAATTACAAAACGAGGATATGAATATCGTTCAGCGGATATCTTAAACGATCTAGAACTATCAAATCTGCATACAAGAAGAAATCAAGAATTTGTCACAATAATAATATATAAAGTTAATCATGATGTGCTACCTGATTACTTGATTAATCTTTTCACAAAAACTAATCAAATGTATAGTTACGAAACAAGGCAGGCTGAGTTGAATCTCGTGCCACCTAAACCAAATACCAATTACCTTAAAAAAGCGTTCTGCTTTAGGGAGGGCAGTGGCTTGGAATAGTATTCCAATTGAGTTTAAGGATGCCAATTCATTGGGAAAATTTTAACGTAACGTTAATTATCATTCACTTTATAGTATTCTCAAATCTGATTGGTTAATTTACCTGCAAATAACTACGTGCAAATACGCTATTGAGCATGCGCACTTCGAAAATGATTCGTCAGCTGAAATAATAAATATTGTTTTCTCGTTAAAATGTCAAATGGCTCGCTTTGCCGAGCTGTCGGAAAGTGATCTGGCAGATTTACTGG
>JBAHVQ010000392.1:396695-409178 GCA_036872915.1 Nanipora kamurai | reverse complement strand
TAAATTCACATTTAACCTACACTGCTGAAGTCAACTGAAAAAGTTGACTCGAGCGGGATTTGAACTCGCACCTTCAGTTACTATCACCAGAGAGTTTGAAAAGTTAGGACGGCTGAGGCAATAACTTTAACATTAGAACTAAACCACTCGCCGTTTTTGTGTCAAGAAACTGTGGATGTTTTCCCCCCTTCTTATAATCGTCTATAAGCAGCTCTAGTCTGTAAATTGTTATTCGACGCATACAACTGATAGCTATTCCCGTTTTCAGTTTCAACGTCGCAATAAAAACGTTGAAATGGTTATAGCAGTATATCGTCAAGTATAAAATACAAACAGCATCAACAACACCCTGGTAACTAAAATTATTCGTTTCTTTTGTTTTGGAAACTATCTACTGCATGGACCTGTTGTCATTGCCGTAGTGTTTTGCGAAACTCCGTACTGTGAACCAACCCCCCCACAGGGATTTACTCGGTTGCTTTAATCGTTCAAACATACGTACGTTTTTATTTAGTCAACCAATACTTCAATAGCAAACACCCGGAAATTTCTAAGTGACCAGCCGAAGCCAGGACCGTTTTGCCAACCTTCTGCCGTGGACGCAAAATGCCCTGTAAACGAGGTTGCGAAAGGAGAGCAAGCTACTGCTTCTGGTTACCAAAATAAAGGAGCGACTAAATTTTGATATCGCGACAAAAAAATTATACCTAAATATTAAAAATTAAAAATAACTCGAGAGCCGTTTCAATTTTTTAACCCCTTGACATCGTAGGCATCAATTTTTAAGTTAGCCCACCTCCCGGTGGTTTTCGTCTGTTGAATAAAATCTTTAAAAGCTACCTGGCAACAGTGAGGGTAAAAGGGTTACTACTACGACAATTCTTGTCAACAAAATATGAGTATATAGTATGCCTTTTTATAAGTTTCCGTAGTACGTCACACATATCCTTTTGGATTCCCTTCAGTTCTTTTCAATTTTAGTTGATCTATTGAACATGCCACGCAATTTACAGACAAAGCATCTTAGACACGATCGACTGGAGATAATTCGCCATTCTGAAGTTGCGCAGGAGACCTGGTAATATCCAGCTTTTGCAATGCATCTTGGAACTGTTTTTAGGGATGCTGACAAAAGACTCGTGCATAAAAACAGTCTCGTGAGGCAATTTCAACTTTGTGGTAACCGGGGTCCTAGCCCAACTTTGAAATGGCCAAGTTACTGAGATTGGCTTTTAAAGTAGCGTCGTGGAAGCCTCGGACCCAAGGAGCGCAGCCGAGGACCCCCTAATTTATATCTGGAAGATTACAGAAACAAAATAAAACGTAATAAGACAGTGTTATCAGAATTAATAAGGTCTTCGATTATCCCCCCCCCCCGCAGGAAAAAAGAAAATCTAAGACAAATTGCCTCTTAAAACAAGTGCAACCACAACAGAACGCTACTGGTGTTTCAAGCTGTCTGAATATTATCCAGAAAGGCTCAAGTCAATTTAGTTTATCAACCAGTCAATTATGACGTCTTTGTTTATTTTACTTGAATTGTTGACGTTGCTGTTAATACATCTTTTCCGGTTTCTTTAGCTTGATAACGATGAAGAAGAAGAAGGACGCGGCCCTCTTGACTAAATAAAATATCAGCCAAGAACGTATTAAGAATACCTACTTTTAAAACGAACGTTGTCCATATTTTAACTAACATGTAAAGTATTTTAAATAGATACTGTCTGACATTTTATATTCTTATCGTCCAATATATATTTTATATGTATTTCAACCTTGACAAAGGGACAGAGCTGTGAAACGTTGTGATATCTTCATGAAGCGTGGAGTTTTATTTGACTATTTTATATTGCGTAATTTTAAAGGAATATGGCAGTGTAAATTAAGTTGGTCTAATTTGACAAACTCTTCGAATGACATGTAAAGATATTTTACAACTTCTTTGTATCTTTCTTCGTTTTTGAGCTATTTTGATTTGATTAATATGTAAATGGAGTACTCATTGAAAACTCTGTTATATCTCCAAGTTTGTTCGGCGAAATCACTTGAAACTGTGCACATAAATATCGCTCGTGACACTGTACATTGCAAGTTGAGTAAATTTGACTAATCACGGAGGCATAACTGATTTTGCCGTGCATGGAAATGCTGTACCATGGTTGTGACATCTCACGATCATCTAATTTGCATATCAAACAAATAAATTCTCAAATGCACACTAATTGGGAACCGGTATAGGTAACCTTCGATCCAACACCATGCGTGTAGCTTTATGGTTTGAGCATCTCGCTGGCGATCAACAGGTTACGGGTTCAACTCCTGTAAGGGAATTACTTTTGACATTTAAAAACGTCACGCTAGCACATGTACACATATTCAGGTCGGGGACCTTACCAAACGACATCGATGGGAACGACTACGTCTCTAAACTCTCTTCCTACAGAATTAATCTTCCACTATTTTACTTCGGCTGCCAGACAATTTTATTGGCAAAGGGGAGATATCCTTCTGAAAAAGTGTTAACAATGCAATATTTCTTGGGAAACAAAGACTAAAATCTTGGTGAAATGGCACATGATAATCAAAGAACTCATTTCCCCACTATCATCAACTATCATCGACTATGAGAGAAAATTTGAACGTGCTCAAAGTGGATGACAGTCGATAAGTGTGCATGATAGTAGTTGGTCAAACGGGAGTGAGAGTTTAAAACTATCATCGACAATCAAGTGCCTTTGATCAAGATTAAAGAAACAGGTTTAGGTTCAACAGTCCTCAATGTCGTCATCTTAGCAAACACGATGTGCGTTGAATCATTTTTGAGAGTTAAGCTCTGTTTATTGCATATAACAACAGTAATGGAAAACCTAACGAACGTCAAAACGACAGCATCATTGCAATCAGTCTAAATTTTTTGTGTGAATTTTAAATGCTAAAGTAGCTTGTTACCACAATAGGCTGCATATTTTCTCGGCAATTCTGAAGTTACAAGTCTTTCAAAGCCACCATTTTCACTGGTCGATCGATTTTCAATGAGTATATTTAAAACTTTTAACTTTAGAAGTCTCTGGACTGTGAAATCGTTTTCACTCTTATTTTATTTACAGGTAAAACAACGTTGGGATTACCATTGGGAATAAAATATACGGTTAGTTTTGGTTTTTGATAAAATTTTGGGCAGTTCAGAGACATTGGCGAAGTCGTGTTTCTTTAAGATCCCAGTTAAGTTTTTGTCTTGGGAGGTAAGTTCTTGAACACAAATTCGCTCAGGAGGACTTCCTGCGACCAGTCTTTCGGGGGGGAGAAGAAAACCTTTTCCATTTTACCTTCCCTTTTCGAATCTTGGTTGGAACCAAGTCTCTTGCATTAGCATTAAAAAGAGAACAAAACTGACCCCATTGGCCATATATACACAAGTTATCAAATAGCACATTTCATCTTCTAAAGAATCCTCTTCTAAATCTGGGGTGACTGCCACATATTTCTTATCTCGTAAGTCTTAAAGATAAAATGGGGACACTCGCCGTTTTGAACGACGCACTACAGGAGATAATTCAACTGGATGCATAAATCGTCTGTTCTGCTCGTCTTTATAAAACAGACGCATAACCAGACGAACGAGAAATATTTACCCAAATCCGTCCACATAGATAAAGCGTCTATTGTACAAAAATGACCGCGATCGAACTATTATTCTTTTTCAGAGCTACAGCATGGTTGTAGATTCCCTCGACTAATCTGAGTCAGAAGACAGAAGAAAGTTTGGGATAGTGGATGCTGGTGTTCACTTTGATTTGGTCGAGTAGCTGTTAAATATGGTAACCAGGTTTAGATATGACTTCATGTCGGTAGTCAGGCGTTGGCTGCTGGATCAGAAGGTTTCATCCCTGACCCTCCCTGGTTCTTTTTTTATACTACGGTGTTACTCACATCGTGTCCTTTTTCTTTCAAAGCTTCTCTACAAGTTTTCAGAATGTCGAAGATCGCTTCGATGTCACCTCCTATTTTATTTTCTATTCGTTGCAATCTTTTGGAAAGTTCTTGTAATTGCCTTTCGACTTCCGCAGTACATGAACACGAACAGACGTAGGGTTTTTCTGGCTCCGTTCCTGATGTTGCGCAACAGTGTCTGTTGACAGTGGCTTTAGTTAATGATTTAATGTGACACTCATGTTCTCTACAGTTTTTATGTTTCACCTCAAAGCTCTGTCGACAGTCATCATCACGGTGTTCGAAGGGCATATCAGCCTTAACATTTTGACCTTCCGGGGACGTTTGAATTATTAATGGTATTTCAACGTTCATTGAGTTCTGTCCTGGTTGACCATTTCCTAATGGACCATTTTCAAGCGTCGAAGAAGTCTTGGTCTCAAATATCATTTGCTGTTTAAAGTAACAAAGAGCAGGTTTAGGAGTTTCAGATGGGAAAGAGGATCTTGGAAAAACTTGGAACAAAAACAAAGGATGTTAAATATAAAATTGCAATAATGACAGAAGTACGTAACGTACGATACTGTACATATCTCACATGTACGTTATGAGAAATACTGGTATTTAAACTCAATGTGTCATGAAGATGAAAAGGAAGTAGAAAAAGGTTGTGACTGGGAATAATGTACGCATGCTAACCAACTTATATTTAGTTAGTCATTAGTTAGTAGCACTTTGAATATGACTAATACTTCACCTGGTTGCGAAAAAAGACTATTTACCATCTTATATCTAGTTACCAAACTCCTTAGTAACATTATCCAGGAGGTTCTATATAATTGATTACTTTAAGGAAACTCGATCTGTTATTTGATGTTTGCAATTGCCCATTCCGAAGTTAGGCAGGGACCCGGTTACCACAAAGCTGACATTGCATTATGGGACTATTTTTTAGGGACGAGTCGTACGTGTCCCCCAAAACAGTTCCACGATGCATGGCAAACCTGATTAGTACCAGATCTCGAGTCCAGCTTCGGAATGGCGAATTGAGGCACTTGTCCAAAACTATCCTACTGAGATCGTGGAGCAATACCTCAAGTGGGAGCTGGGGCACAAACTAAAGAACATGCAGAAGGTCACAACTCCTCCCCCTATTTTTCAAGAGTATTACGATCACAACCAGAAACATTACACACAAGATAATGTAAGTCATTTTTGTAATTAAACCACCATGATTCAGTCACAAGTATACCGGTATTAAGGGAGGAATTAATGACATTCAGTGGAATTATGAGGAAAAATTGGGACCCGTGCTCCCTGATCCCCATCTTCTGCGGGCCTCTAAGAACGAGGCCTGTCCGCGGCTCATCTAAAGAAATCCTTGGAAACAAATATGAAATTTGCGGTCATATTAGCATTCGGTCTGTTTTACTACGCTTCAGTTACTAATAATCGTCTGTTGTTACGATACTTGTAAAGTTTTTATACTTTTGTTGTTACTATACTTCTAATCTTATGTGTTTCTTTTACTACCATACCTCTGATGTTATTACACTTCTTTTGTTACACTACTGTTAATGTTGCTGCACCTATTGTTATAACTACTAAAATTGCCGCACATCTGTTATTTCTGTCATTTTGTTGTTACTGCTCCGTAAGTTTTACTACTTCTGTTGGAACTGTACTTTTTTTTGCTTCTGACTTTTCATAATTATTATACTACTTTTATTACTTTGTTCTGTTGCTACTGTACATGTGTTGTTCTTGAAATTCTATTGTTTCTGTAATTTCACTGATACTTGACCTCTATTGTTGCTATACTATAATCGTTACTGTTATTCTATTTTTACTGCATTTCTATTGTTATCATAGTTCTTTCGTTACTGCTCCAGGATGTCCATTATTGCTCCTACCATAGTTAGAGCCTGGCTCTATTTTTATTGTTCTTCTTTTGGTTCTCCACGTATGTTGATTCTCCTGCACTGTTTTCGGCATTCGTGTATTTTTTACAGCCCTTCTGTTGTTACCGTTTGTACTATATGATTGTAGCCACAGTCTTACAGAAGATTTTTGTTACTGCACATCTACTCCTTTAGCACTTCTTGTGGGTATTGTACATGTGGGTAATTGTTAATGTACATTGACTACGGTTACTGTAGTTTTGTCCTTCGCGTTTTTCTATTCTTGCATCACGACTACCATTACGGTGCTTCTATTGTAATTGTACTTCTACTGCTAAGATACTTCTAATGTTTTACTAACTTTTTTTACTAACTTTTACTAAGACACTTCTAATGTTTTACTAACTTTTTTTACTAACTTTTACTAAAACACTTCTGTTTTACTAAGTTCTTTTACTAACTTTTACTAAGACACTTCTAATATTTTACTAACTTTTTACTGTTGACGGATTTGTGGTGTTCCAGCATTTCTATGCTACCTGCACTTTTATTGTGACTGTATTATATTGTTGATATTCTTCATTTGTTATCTACCGTACGTCATGTGATCCATCTCACTACCTACCTTTTGATGTTTAGCAGAAAGGTTGTATGTTACTTCAAATTCTCTATTAAATATTTCCCAGAACTTGGGATATTTTCTTAAGACTTCCAGTAAGTCGTTACGTGATATTTTATGCAAATCACAGTAAGTCAGCGCTCTGACGTTTCCGTTCGCTTTCTTGGTTACACCGTCTGGATCAAGACCAAAATCGTCTCCAAACACGTCTCCGTGGCCTAGATGAGAAGCAAAGTATGAATGTGTGGGATTAAATTTTTAAAACAGGTAAATTATCTCACAAACATGGCCAGATTAACATCAGACCTGTCTAGGGCCTAGGGCGATAAGAAATGAATTCAGATCAGCTTAATGAATGAACAAAAAAAATGTGTGGACCAAACCCATGGCGGTTCATACATATTCGAAAAAAAGTTGATCAAACATTTTGGTGTACTGATGTTAGATGTTACGCAGAGTGACGAACCATACCGGACAAGTAGAGAAAGGGATTCGAACCCGCAACCTTCGGTTTACTAGTCCGACGCTCTACCAACCGAGCTACAGGTCAAGTTAGGAGCTGGTCGCGATATGACCTTACTTAGGCTCTTCGTATTTCGAAACATATACTAGTTTCTTCCATATCGAGACATATAAATCCTATCTGATTTTATATAGCTTAAGTAGAAGAATGAACCCGAGTAGAGAATAATTATGTTGGATGTTACTCCGAGTGACGAACCATACCGGACAAGTAGAGAAAACTCTACCTGGCCCGGCAGGGACTCGAACCCGCGACCTTCGGTTTATTAGTCCGACGCTCTACCAACTGAGCTACAGTTGTAGTATATGTTTCGAAATATCAAGAGTACAAGTAAGATCATTTCGCGACCAGCTCCCAACTTGACCTGTAGCTCAGTTGGAAGAGCGTCGGACTAGTAAACCGAAGGTCGCGGGTTCGAATCCCTGCCGGGCCAGGTAGAGTTTTCTCTACTTGTCCGGTATGGCTCGTCACTCGGAGCAACATCTAACATCACTATTCTCTACCCAAGTTCATTCTTCTACTTAAGCTATTTTGGTGTACACCTATCTTCATTTCGCTACACCGTATATGTACATACAATGTTTAAACTTGTTTACCACTTCAGGCGTATCGTAACGCTACGTAGCCAGACGTATCAGCATGAGCAATGACTAAAGTTAGGAAGTATGCGATCTCCTTTACATGTTACTCTACATTCCTTAAGGTCCACTTAAACAGAAAAACGGGTTATATTGCCAGGTAGCAATCAATCCCTTGAGATTCAAAAGACAATTATTTGTCGGTCATGTTGGAGTTTACATACATTAGAAGTTAATGAGATTGTTTGGCTAAGAGATTACCAGCATAAACCCTACTCTACCAATACTAACGCTCCACCCAGCCATTCACTTACCTAAAATAGCTAATATGTAATCACGGTCGTCGACAATTTCTACAGTACCCCGGTTAATAAAGTAGAGAGTATCCACTTCATCATCGTCGTAAAGGATGTAATCTCCAGGAGGTAAATGGATAGTTTTTAACCGGAGTGAAAATTCTCGTAAGAATCCTGGGCTTGCCGCTGAAAAGACTTTCTTTTCTGAGATTAGCTGGCGATACATATGGACGCATATATCGGCCTGCAAGCACTCTGGTAAACCACGCATGACCTGAAACATGTGAAATGCACGATGATAATAAGCTTAACACGTAAAATGCTTAACTGAATACGTCCAATTAAAGACATCAGGAAAATGAGAATTTTTCAGCTTTGTCGAAATTTTCAATAGTTGCGGTCAATAGGCATAGATGATGAGACATATTAAAATTAAAATTTGACTATTACGATCTATCTACATTTTCGCACCTCTAATTATGGAACCGATAATTTCAACGTTAAGTCTTTGGGTGTGCGAATCTGTTTGCATAGCTTGTTCTCCTTACTACGTTAGCTGAATACAAGTACTAGAGTACTTTGAGGCATTTTTATTGTCAGACAAAATATTTATTTTCCGCAGATAATGCAAAGACACTTCTTCAAATTAGGACGACAAACAAGATTTCGAAAAAGATTCCAACAATGTATTTAACAGATGAATAAGGGGAATCGACCATTTCCAAAAGAGTTGCTGGAGTAATACGGGCACTAGATCGTCTGGCAAAAACAAAAACTACAAAAATACAAAGAATTTCTCACTGAAGAAAATACTTGCTGGGACATAATTAGTGCTTTTCTTAAAAGGCTATTCTTTAGATGTTAAATGATGTTAAACGAAAACGTGACCAGGTAAGAGAAATAGCAACATCCGTAGAGGTAAAAAACCATAACCAGCAGACAATTTTAAAAAGTAAAGTATAAAACATAATCCGAAGATGTTAATTTTCGGATTATGTTTTGTAGAGGTAAACACTGCAGAAAAGGGAAAAGGATGACAATCAAAAGTCATATAATAAATTCATTAAGCGTTTCCCAGCAGGATTAGTCTTCTGTAATTATGTTACTCTGGCCAATTTATACATCAAAAGGAGACATCCTGAAGGGAAAAACTCGTTTGCTTGGTCCTTCTTAGGAGTTATAGACCAGTTGCATAAATACCACAATGCATCAGTATACACGCATAGTCTCGACGTCATTCTTTTGAATCCCATTGAAAAAACACAAAGTAGTCAGCAAAATGGGTGAACATGAATTGAATTCAAAAGAATGAAATTGAGACTATGTGTATATAATGAGTCATTGTGGTATTTAGGCAATTGGACTATATTTGTATTTCGTACAGACTGCGATTCGCTCCTTCGTAGCTCGCTCTCCGTTAAGCAAATGATTTTCCATGCAAATCTACTCTGGATTGACTGGTCTATAACCTCAGCTTCATTTGTATAAATAGTTAGAAAGAAGAAAAATGCTTTCGTACCTGATTCATGTCAATACCGTTGGTATACGACCACTGATGATGGGCATAGTCTTCGAGTCTGTGTCTTAAGTGCTTTGGCAACTGATAAAAACGGATAAATTCTCGCATTTTTTTCATCTGTTCGTGAAAGTGCGCTGTGCTTGAGTATAAACGTGATATTATGGCTGCAACATTTCCAAATACTGCGGCGTAGAAGAGTGCTGCAGAATAGAACAAAAGATTGTAAATTAAACTAGAGGAGAGTTGGCAGATAATTACAATCAATTACAATTCAATTTACAAACCTTCTTACTCTAGCTGTCGTTGCGTTACTAGATGGCCGCTGCCTTTTGGCTAATTTATAGATGGTTATTGGAAAATAGTGTCCCGTTTTAAATGCGTTCGACTGAGTGGAAATTTTCAAGTAAATGTTCTGCTTATGCAGTAGCTCACCTACTGTTTACTGACTTCTTCTTCATCTTAGACTTGTCACAAGTCGACCACTTTTTTGTCGCCACTGTCGGACTGCGAGCTAAGAAGTCTCGAGCGGTCGACTTGTTTCACTTGCAGGAATTTAAATTTGATTAACTATTTTAAATAGCAAACGTTATTAGCACACGTTACATGATCACAATAAACTCGTTTGAATAAGTGCTTGTTATTGCCGAGACTGATGACACACCCCCAAATACACCCCGGTTCGATAATCCACTGGTAAATCCTGTGGATTATCGGACCGGGCGCGTCCTGTAAGTGAGACAGGTTCTTCTTAGCGGAGAAGCAAACCTCTAAGAGGACACTGGGAAGGACTTATAGCATATTTATCTACATCTGTGCGAGATCAATTTTCAATTTATGCAGGAATTTATTTATTTTGATCAGGTAACTCTGTTCTGTGCCAGATCAGTGATTATTTTTGAAGCTAACTTACGTCTACACTTTAGCCTCTATTAATCACCGAAACATTTGAAATGTACACTGTTATTTCAAGGCAAATGTTTCTCTAATTGAGAATGAAAAACTTCTGAGAAATTACACAATATTTAATCTAAACATTTGATATATATGTTATTTTATCAACACCGGAATGCTTGACCTAAAAAAGAAAATATCAGAAAAAGCCTAAGCAATTCAGTTATCAGTAGTTTCGTTGTAGTTTGTTTTAAGTACCATTTTGCGAATCATAATTTACCTGATCTAAATAAATTAGTTGATGAATAATTTTAAAAAAAATAATTCGGCGATAACTTAATAAATCTGGCGAAATATCCTGAAGAAAAAATAACCAAGTAGATTACCTTTTACTGGCTATTTTGTTTGTGTTCTAATCGTAAATACAAAAGCTATAATCTTCCAAGGTCATCGCGAATTAATGGGCTCAATTTGCGACCCCTGGTTAGTTCTTCACTCATTTTGGGGCGTTCGGTTGACCCTAATCCGCAATAAAAACACTTGGAACAAAGCAGAATATCCGTTCGATTGAACTATTAGTATAATTGCAGAGCATTCAAAATAGCTACAGAATTCTGGAATATTCTGTAATATCTTCTTATTTCTGAATAGGGTCAATCGAACGCACTCTGAGCAACCAGCAGCTTGAAAACACTTCTACTTACATCCAATCAGCATAACGCAAATACTAAATATTTTCTCAGCGTTTGTATTTGGCGAGACATTGCCAAATCCGACGCTTGTCAGACTGCTCAGAGTAAAGTACAATGCAGTAACGTATCTAGATTGTTGGCTTGGTCCACTGTTTAGAAGGGAATCGTTACGGTATGGTTGATCGGTATCTTCAGCTAGTGTGTCCAGCCAACCATGAACTCTAGGATCCCCCCGCTCAATGTTTCCGATAGCATACCATATACAGGCCAGCCAGTGAGCGATTAGGGCAAAAGCGAGCATAAGAAGACAAAGTACTGCAGCACCATATTCAGAATAATAGTCCAGTTTTCTGACCACTCTCACCAAACGAAGTAGTCTGGCAGTCTTCAATAAACCGATCAATGTTGTGGTCTGAATAAAAAGAGAAATGTGTTTTGTCATTAAATTCTAGTATACTATAGACAGGTACGACTGTACAACCTGCCATAGTTTATTGTAGTTTATTAAACAATATTGTTGGAATAACGATGAACAAATCATTCCTGTTCATGCATAAGTTTTATGCTAATCATAACCCCATTGTTACGGTGCTGTCAAAGAACAAATGCTGTGACAAGGTGTGAGATGTTTAACAACGTTATTAAATACTAACAGACACAATGCAAAAATGGACGCCAATTTAGTATTCTTTTATGTTCGTTTAAATTAGCCTTTCGAGTGTCGTCCTCGTGAAAAAAATTCAGAAGAATTTTAAAGTAAGAACGAGGCTCTAAATCGACAGCAATTTTGCACGTGATCTATTCGTCGAGCGTGCGGTCTGTACCAGTGAATTAGGGGACTGATGTTTTTAGGTTCGGACCGAGACTTGCTCAGAAAGAGGAGGTCCCATGTTTCACTTGTAGAGGTCAACAAGCAGTTTAGTATACTATATGTTACCAGTGAAATGTAATCGAAAACTAAAAAGACAGTAGAACTCGTGATGTTTTAACGATGTGGGTTATTTTTATTCTGAACAATTAGGAAAAGCAAGAAGTAGCATCATTTTTCTTCTTCGAATTACTTATTTTGTAATTGTACAATTGTACTTTCAAGTTGGCAAGAACTATACTTTTTAACCGAAATAAATAAGTTTTTTCATTCTTTTCCTATGGCGGAAGAATTCGGAAAATATCGAAACCGTTAATAAACCAAAAAAATTGTAGGCTTTGCTGTACTCGCACCTCTCAGCACCATTGCCATCTACTTTAATTTCTAATGCGCACATTTTTTATACATGTGCAACCTTGAAGTTAGAAAATACGACAAGCAAACTTTGGTCAAGCTCAAATTCTTAAAAGGGTTTCAGAGCATCAGACGGAAATCGAACCAGTAACTTTCTAATTATCGTTGGGACACTCTAACATACAGAGGTACAGACACTCACATAAAAAGCAAAGGTTGCTCAATATAAAGATACCTATACTATGTATAGTTTGTGGAACACCACGTTTTATTTTAATGCTAAGCTTTCGACCTGTTGACTCAGGACTTCAT
>JBAHVQ010000392.1:377075-396595 GCA_036872915.1 Nanipora kamurai | reverse complement strand
AAGACAGCAACACTCCAATTTAATTAACTAAAACTAAAGACAACTGAGTAAAAGAATTAACCGAACAGAGCCGTCCACGTGCTGTTCCGTGGCTGTCCTTCTTGGAAAATTGTAGGATTTCTTGCTATTTCTATGGATTCTCTCATTCTACGGCTGAAGTAAAGACTGTCGGTACCTAGAAGCGAAGAGTCTTCCCATTTTATTTGATGGTCGAATTCCCACGCGTGTTCAGCAGATTTTTCAAGTTGCCCTTTTTCGCAACAAGATATGTACTCCTTTAGACCGATTGAGAGGTTCCTTCCAGTTTCGCCAATGTGCACAAGGCCACATTCTCATGGAATACGGTAAACTCCAGGTGATGGTCCTATGTACGGAAAACATACCGAAGGCACATCTTCATTATTAGTTGGCTTAGGTCTTGACGGAGGCATTGACGAGTCGATTAATTTCTTCGGAAAGATATTCTTTATTAAAACAACTTTAAGGTGATCCATCTCACCTTGTAAATGCTCGTCGTCACAAATTGATTGTGCTCGATGAACAAGGGTCTTACACACAGAGGATTTTATGCTAGGATGGTGAAATGAAGTGTAGTGGAGGTATCTGTCGGTATGTGTACGTTTGCGATAAACAGTGTGACTCAGAGGTCCATCAGCCTTTACCGTGAGGAGAATATCCAAAAACGCAGTGGAGTTGCTCTCATCTTGTATTTCCATCGTGAATTGAATAGAAGGATGGATACTGTTAAAGTGATCTAGAAATTCAGCCAATTTATTAAGACCGTGAGACCAAGTGCTAAACGTGTCATCTACACAACGTTTCCACATACCTGGTTTCAGCGGAGCGGTCTCGAGCGCCTTCCTTTCGAATTCTTCCACGAATAAGTTGGCTATTGTGGGAGATAATGGAGAACCCATGGCTGCTCCACTGGTTTGTTCAAAGAACCTGTTCCGCCATTGAAAACACGTCAAGGTGAGACAGAGTTTTAAAAGATTGTAAATCTCTTCTGGAGAAAGGTTTGTTCTTCGACCGAGTGTCTCATCTGAAACCAATCTCTCTTTAGCTATGCGGCATGCGTCTTCAACAGGAACATTGGTGAACAAACTTACCACGTCAAAGCTAACTAAAATATTGTTAAAATAAAACGTGGTGTTCCACAAACTATACATAGTAAATCAATTATCACCATGCAAAACTTCAAAGGATTGATAAAGGTATCTCTATGGTAATCTGGGCGGGAAATCAGGTGACAGGGTCGATCCACGTTTGGGGCTCACAATAATTTTCAGAGGAATTACGCCTGACGAACGATAGGGTATCTTGTAACATTTACGCTTGTATTGCAAATAAGAGTTCATTGTTAAGGAGGGGTGATTCAAATTGTTTGTCGTTTTTTGTCTTTTTCGGTTGTCAATAAAGGGTTTTCAGCCTAGCTCAGTGTTTAAAATTCTTTGCGGATCAATTACTTACAGTATCTGACTGCCAGCTCACCTGATCTGTATTACCGATCATGAACAGTAATTCAAATGGTATGGCAGCCACAATGTCAATGATAAACCATGTCTTTAAATAATGCACGGCAATTCGACAAGGACTGCTGATGATTTCATTGCCACTATCGACGTATGTTGTCCTAAAATTAATGAATATGTCGATTACGAACATAATATCCACGACATAATCAACGATGGCCAATGGTTCAGTATGGATTTTGTAAGGATCTTTAATACGTTCGTCCCTATCTTGACTCGCCAACACGAAGGAAGCCATGTACGGAGTAACCACAGCGGTATATGTAACAAGAGCTAAAATAAGCCAATCCCAAATCGCTTTGAATGGGGAGTAATGGAGAATTGTCCAAGGATGTACAGGTAGTGGCTGAAGTTTGTATTCAGGGAGAACGTCTGTACCAAGTGATAATACCTAGAATAAAGTGAGATTCTTATCTAAAACAAGATTGTTTAATAGAATTTTCACTGGTTTATGCAACTCTCCAAAAATTGTGCAACATTTGGATAATAACTATATAATTAGTACTTTTAGGAATCAGAATTTGGCTCAAATTTTGTAGAGTATAAGGAACAACCATGTTAAGGATCAGACATGGTTTTACGCAACTCTGGCTTGAAAAGTTTTGAACGTAGCTTATAAAACTACCATTCATGACCCAACGTCTCGACACTCCTGTCTAGTGTCTTCATCATGGGTGATTGATCTGAACATGAGGTCCCTATTTATATCTGCTCCATTGAATCGCGATGAAGGTGGTTTACTGCCGAATGCCTGTTTGCATCTCATTAACAGATAACGGCATCAATGGTTCTCTAAGGATATAAACAGGGATCTTGTGTTCGGATCAATCACCTCTGATGAAGGCACCAGACAGGAGTGTCAATACGTTTGGTCATGAACGGTAGTTTTATAAGCTACGTTCAAAACTTTTTTAGCCAGAGTAGCGTAAAACCATGTCTGATTATTCACCTGGCTGCGTGGGAATTTTTTCACATGTTAAGGATATTTTCAAGAATTGTTTTTTTTGGAGAGAAAATTATTGTGATCATTAACCACACTAAGTACACGTGTGTGTAGGAGGGAAAAGTGAATTCTTGGTCACAATAGTATTAACTGTGAGATGGAAAGGACTTAATGAAACTTTGGCTAGAGGAAATCAACGTAGTGTTTCTAGTGGGAGCTTTCTACTTAACCGATTTCGTTACGTAATTACGACACTGGTCTTTTAATAGCCTGTTTGGCAAACAAAATTAAGTAAATTCGGTCAAAACTAAAGTTTCCATCTCGTTGACTCGAAATTTCTACAGCAAATTTTGCACCAACGTAAAGTTGCTCTCTAAATTCTAACCATTGAAATTTCCATCTATTTGTCCCTAATACCAGTCATTCTAGTTTGGTCTTAGGAACCGAACGTTTAAGATTGGTAATCAATCCTTTACCAAAGTTGCTCTCTTAATTCCAACAATTGAAATTTCCATGTATTTGTCCCTATTACCAGTCTTTCTAGTTTGGTAGTAGGGACCAAACGTTTAAGATTGGTAATCAATCTTCTACCAAAGTAAAAGTTAAGAAGAACAATCTTAGGAAAAAATTTTAAACAAGAACAATCTCAAGAAAGCATTTTAAATTTCAATCGATTTTAGAGTGGAAACTGTCTTTCCCGCCAAAAAATGAATTCTTTAGATTGAAAAAAAAGATCAATAACTTCAACGATTGAAATTTTCAATCTTTCGAATTAAGAGAGTGTAAAAGTCTATTAACACGGGAGCTCACAAGCAGCTCAGTCCTCTCTCTCTCTTACTCAACGTTTGGTCGTTATATTACAGTAGGTCTATGGTGGTTCTGTTTCATACTTGTGCAAACTTTTCGGTCTTCTTCGGTTTAATATCTTGCGTCGATTGTATCTTTGGACTAACAGTTAGCTTTGCAATGCTTTGAAGGCTAGTCATGGACGGTTGTTTTTGCTTGGTATAAAAGACTGGCGAATCAATTTGCTTTCTGGAAGTCATCTTGCTTAAGAAGTTATCTAATGAATCGGCTTTTTCTTGCGATTTGCCTTCGTCGCGAAGATCATGTACCATTCTCGGTGATATTTCAACGCAAGAGGTTGCGCGTCGCCGATTGAAATTAAAATTCAAAGCTTCTTCCTCTACTGAGTTCTTCTTCATGAGAACGCTATTAGGTTTACTGTCGCTCGTTATGGTTACGTCACTGTCGAGCGTTTTTGATAGTAATTCGCATTTTAACAGTGATTCTTTTAGCTCTATGTCTTTGGAATCCGTTTCGGAAGCTCCGTTTTCACTGGGTGCCAACTTGATTACCGCTTTGGATAATCTACGTCGAAGATTCGCCCATGGATTTACCTTTGGTACTGTAAATACATAAAAAAGACCAATTACCATAGGTACAACCACAACACTAACTAATTTTTGTATGAAAGGTTCACATTGTTCCAAGTTCTCGTTACGTTACCAATTTTATAGAGAAGGCTGCAAAAAATTAAATAAACAGTTATAACAACGAGCGAGTGATACACTTCATTGCACGAAGTATTGTATGCCTGGGGAGGATATCAATAATAAAAACACACCGATCGTTTAAAATTTAGTGAAAGTAATCTTGGATTAATGATATTGTATATATAAACGTCACTAAAAGAAGGTTTAAATTTTATTACAGTTTATTTTTAATTCTCTCTTGGGTCCATTATCCCAAGAGGAACGGTGAGTAAGAGTCTGGGATATCAGGCAAGAGTTCAAACTGTCTGCATGAGCATGATTTTTGCATTAATTGTACAAATTTTGGTTCAATTAATTATTGTAGGTATCCCCCTGAATTACAATTTACTCGGTCCTATCCGGAGATGTCTTTCCCAGTTTAACTCTGGTTAACGCCAGAAGATTTGACTCAAATCTTGAAAAAACGGGACAAATCGTAATTGTAGATTTAATTTTAATTTACTGATTGAAAATTGCAATGACAGCTAAAAATAGTATAATTAAAAACACTCTCTGATCCAACAGAAGTGTACCGCTTCAGAGTGATTTTAAAATGGATATAGTTAATTACTAATTGCAATCCGTTCGACCATCACCAGACGTTTTACTTGGGAGGGAGTCACAATTCCTGAAAAAAATTGAGAGAAAAAACTATTCCCCAAACAAATCCGGCAAGCAGTCAATCAGTTAAAAAAATTCATGTAAACAAACTGGAATATATACGATACAAAATGTAATCACTAAAAGATTCTGCGGAGTTTGAACGCCTAAAAAAGCTGAAAAAAATATGCTGGACAAGAATCATATACTAAAAACTTTAAATCCCCTCCTTCCAAGATTTTGAACAGTTCGCCTTTGTCCACCACATAGCAGTTGGCCGTTCCACAGTGTTACGCTATCGTTTAAGAGGTCGACACAAAATCGACTTCCGTTCGCCCTCATTACATTCGTCCGCACTAAGATCATTTTCCTTTTAATTCGTCATTCCTCCCATCGAGAACCAGAATAACAAACAACTACACATTACAGGCTAGGCTTGTTTCGGTCGAACAAGACCCTACACCATGACGTTTATTAACAGCAATTTAGGGACCTAAGCATCTGGAAACACGTAAGCGTTCTTGAATATCTTCTTTGATGTACATATCTCAAGCAGTGTCCGTTTTCCATCTACCGTGAAGTTTCAGTAATCTTTCTTTTACTGTGCTGTCCTTGGAGTCCTTTACAATGGTAATAGCTCCACCGGAGCGGAAACTATTTACAGAATATAACTTATGATCGTATCCTAATTCGATGAGACATTCCTTAAAAAGCTCGCTAAAACGTGTGTAGGAAACTGGCTTTTTACCTAAGACGTAAACACCTGTAGATTTCAACCAGATAACATTCCTAAATATAGGATCTGTACGGTTGTTTAGCTTAATTTGGGCTAAATAAAGGTATCTCTCTAGGAGAAAAACATGAGTCTGTGTGCAAGTTGGAAATAAACACGTCTTGACCGTGTCTGAACACGTCCGTTTTGCTAGTAGGCACATGAATGTTCAAGTAGTCTTTAAGGATTTCCACATCACAAATTCAGATATGCAGCAGTTCCTAAGCGCAATCGTGGCTTTCCCTTAGGTAGCACATATGACGAACCTTCAACTTAGCTCACCATCTGAGTCTTGGCAGCTCAATGATTAGAGCGTCTCACAGGCCATCAGAAGCTTGCGGGTTCGATTCCCGTCTGAGGCTCAGAAACCGTTTTTCTGAGAAAACGAGCTTGACGAACTTCGTTGATCGTTTGATATATACCAAGCTTCCACAGGAACAAGAGTAATATTCAGCATTTAGTATTTCTATCATTATTATCATATCTTGACTTCAGTTTAGGCAGTACATATGACAAACCTACACCTTGGTTCATCATCTGATTCTTGGTAGCTCAATGGTTAGAGCGTCTCACCGGTCATCCAAAGCTGCGGGTTTGATTTCTGTCTAGGGCTCAGAAATCGTTTTTCTGAGGAAGCAAGCTTGACGAATGTTCGGTGGCCGTCCAAATTAACAAGTTACCATCAACTTTTTGTCAATTTGGACTATCTACATTTATTGGCAAGAGACTGCATGGGTTGGAGCAGACAATCAAGCGGTTAACAAAAACAAGCATTTGGGCAACTCTAAATTTGGCGGCTGTCGTGGCAACCCTAGGTTGCCTCTCATTGCAACCCTAAATATGTGTATACCTAAAATTTAAGATATTATACCCTCAATTTTAGTCTTGTTTTGGCACGCTGATAAAGAGGTGTCGTGTAAACGAGGTAGTAAGGGACCAAAGTTCGTAGAATGGATGCTATTGTAGTGTAATTCTTGAGCTGGAATGTACACTAATTCATTGGAACTGCTTTTAAATAAGTGTGAACTTGTCGCAGTGGGGTAGCCACAGTGTTAGTCTTGGAGGGTGGGGACAAATCTCGATGTCAGCATGGTCCAGTAGCATTTTTTCATCCTGTTTGACCGTTTCAGGGAAATGCCCTTAGTGCCCTGTCTGGCCCCACCACTGACTTGTCAGTTGTAAAGTTGTAAATAAGTATTCAAAAGGCTTACAAAAGGGGCTTCATCAGATTGATACTCAGCAGTGCCTATAGCAACAATTTCATTAGATCTTCAAGGTTCAGACTGTTTCTAATCGAAGACTAATCATTCTGTCAGTATCCGAAAAAGCATTAATGTTTTAAGTAATCAATAAAAACCAGAAACCTGGCGCTACCACGAACAAAACAGGTTGAACGACATTCTGTCTATATTAACTGGTACTCATAGAAGGATACAAAGATTACAAAGTCTGGTTAAAAGACTCAAAAGTTAATTCTTGAAGCGTGAAGAAAGATCACCCTTTCTCAAGTGCCCTGCTAAAAATTGTCTTGCCACGTTTAATTAACTTGAAACTCGGTTTCCATATTAAATCAACACTCAAGACCCGGCAAAAGATAAAAGTTGGCAAATTTTCGGCTAAAATATCCCAATATTCTTTAAGGCTTTACCTTTCGTTACATATATCTGGGCAACAAACTGAAAACTAACAATGGTAAGATTAAGAGTGTGTAAAATACCGTTTCACAACAATATGCCATTGGGCCGGCGGATCACTTAACTATTTTTCAATTACCTGCTAGCGGTTGTGAGCCTTTCCAGGCAAATATATGCTCCCAGTCTGTCGACTGACGAAGGTAGTCCCAGACAACTCTTAGTCTAACTAATTCTATGCAACATCTATCCTCACACGCGTAGTCAATCTAGGCAATATGATGTTACCTATCTTTGACACAAAATTGTTCGTCAAACAGTTTGGAGTAACAGCCTCGCTATTAATAGAGATTCGTTGTTTTATCCTAATCTTAAATTATAGGTGAGCTTACCTTAAGCAATTCAAACATCAACATAACGTTTATTCTCGGTACAAATGTCACGTCTGTTTACTAACCTGTTCAACTCAAAAAATTTGTTCTGACCGCTCCTTAGATTGTAAAAATTTCCACTAGATGCTATATGTACCTCCTAGAGTTGATTAAATTACAGCGAATACTTTCATATTTTAGGTAAGAAACACGTCGGCACCTTATCTCAAAGATATATTAAAAACTTTATCTAATACTCTCGGCAAACTAGTCAACGTCAAACCCCAACTGGAAATAATTTGCATGTGCTGATAGCGTAATATGCGTGTGCAACGTGAGCGATTCCAGATAGTAGTTCATAATTTATCATAAAACTCAAATAGTCCAGGCGCAAGACAGCTTGTTGACTCAGTAAACCGTTGGTTGTTTATAAAAAAACAATTTCATTGCTGACCTAGTTGTTGCCAGCAGGGACGCGAAGAATTTTAGTTCAGCTTTATTTCTTCGTGTTTACTTAATGAAAACTATCGAACATCTGCTCTTCAATACTGGTTCTTGATTGATATGATGAAACGGCGCCAAAAGAATTCCGTCCATAAAGGATCTCATTACTATAGATGCGATCGTTCTCATCACCAAACAGGTAAAAGGAGAAAAAATCAAAGAGATCTTGGTAAAAAAAAAAAATGTATATGCTAATGTTTCAGTTCCCCCAACTAACTGTTTTCAAATGTGTTCAATAAAATAGTACTTAGAAGCTTTGGTCGTCACAGCAGAATACAAATCAGTGTTTGCATTTTTGGTAAATATTATTTCTTTAAGTAAAAAGACGAATACCTCGAAATGAAAACCGGAAGAAAAAAATGCTTAAAATTTTGCTTAGTCGATAACACAGATAGTGGCACTCCTAAAGGCTAAAGCTCAAACGATCCAACTTTAATGGACACCTTTGTTGGATGCAACATTGTTTGACCGTTTGTCACCGTATGCTGGTATAACATTTTTGTTGGAAATTCTGTTGGATTATGTTTGTTTTCGATTAGACATCTGAGCCAACATTTTGATATGTCCAACAAAGTTGGATTATCTGACCATGGCTTAAGTCAAACTGTTCGCTTACATCAGAGTCAGATCAAAGATCTTAACTCTATTCGGTCCAACACCCCAAATATAGGATTTCAGAGTATTAAATAACTTCTTTTCCATTTTCGCAAGCTTCCTTTTTGAATTTGGACTCGAAATTACGGTTTTTGGAATCTACGCAAATAATGGAAGAGAAACTCGAGCCGTGTCATCAATTTCCTCGAATCTTAACTCATCCCCGTCCGTATAGGTCCTCGGTGACCTATGAAGACTTTGGTATTTTACTCTGGCTAACGCCAGACGATTTTACTTGTCAAGGGGAAAGTCTTCGGACAAGAAAGGGTTGAGAGGCAGTCTCTCTAAAAACCAGTCGCTGGTATCCGGGTCGAAAAATTGATTTCCCTTATATTTTCACCGTGAACTAGACATCGGTTAGTAACTACAGAACCGGTTTTACAACTTGCTTTTTCATTTTCCCCGACGCGTCTTCCGCAACCGGAAATGAAGCGTTACTTCATCCTGAATGCAAATGAGTTTGTTGCGACAAAAGTTTAACAAATCAATTTTCGACCAGAGGCTACATGAATATTATAATTTTCAATGCCTTAACAGACTTTTCATGTTCCTAACAGTTACATGTAATTTAGAGTTATCTAACAAGACAAGAAGTTTAAAGATGGCGATCGGCTGCTGAAATTTGAAAGAATTTTCGCAACTATTTCTCAAAAGTAGCACAACCCTGAGACATCACCAGCGAATAACTAAGGAGTATGACGACTAAAGCTATGATATCTGCAAAAAATTCATCTGCAAACGACATCTTTGATACAAAATAAAACTTTGAATCATTACTGTTTTGGTCCATCTTATAACCTGCAACAATCTTCCAAACCTCCGATTTCGTAGAAGGCATGCGTACAGTTTATGGATATCTGTCAAAGAGTTCTGTCAATGAGCCAAATGCTGTTTCGCACTTAATGTGATGGGATGGGATTGAGGAGAATAGGACTAGTATTAGTCTGAACTTAAGATTAGACTCTTCCCTCTAGAGTTCTCATTTAAGGTCTATTTCTAATTTCTTAAGTTACTGTGGTTTTCAACCTGCAAGAACTCCAGGTCCATATTCTCGATTATGCTAAGGCGTGCAAACACCCTCTTAGGGACTCACATGCACGCACGCTTAAAAGGTATGTCCTTCGCAAGCCTCACAAATTATGTGCCACGAGACGTACAGATCGAATATTAGTGTTTTAAAATATTATAGACAATTTAAGGGAAAATAAATCAAATGGAAAAGCCAGTAGCAATGCTATTCAGGTTTATTAATAATTATTTCTTCAGCCTATTTAATAAACTTAAATTGTTCATAATGAAATGAAGCTTTCAACTGTTCCTTCCTTGCCTGCCTAAGAACATACATCTTTATATACACTGTACGATCTTTCGATTTTCGCACCTAATATAACAGGGTTTAATCAAAGATCTCTCTATATAAACAGGTATTGTGCAGAGGTAAGAGCTGGGAATTCCTAGTTACCCCAACTTTTTTGGCCAACTAGAAATTTAAAATGTGATTTAATTTCACTTCTGTTTTTACCGTAAGTGTGATGATAATAGCGACTTTTTGTCCTGCACCGAGCGTTGAGTTAAAAAAGCCTGAAGTTTTGTAATTTTTTACCACTGTCAATTTAAAATGCCTTTCCAGCCATTTTAGAGAATAACTAAAAAGATCCTCGGGGAGCACAACCCAGATTTGTTTGACCCTTTACCTGGTATCGACTTGTCTTTGCTGGTCGCAAATCTGTCTTTGACCCGATAGCCTGGTTTCCATTTTATCGCAACGGTTGCAACGGTTTCGTAGCGGTCGCAGAGAGAGTCAGGATCTATCTCTGCCACAGGTAAAGACAGCTTCACGACCAGCAAAAACAAGCCGCTACCCAAGTTTTTAAATGAAACCACAAAAAAGACACGTTGCGACTTGGTTGCGACACTTGCAACCATGATAGTTGGAAATCAGGCTTATCTCTGTCACAACGACGAAACCTTTGCTACCAAATGGAAACAAGGCTTAACTTGTCTTTATAGGTTAAAAAAAAGAAACGCCCTGACCTTAGAACGATAATACAAAACAGAACCTCGGAATTAATATCTTTGGAACAGAAATTATGTCTTTAAGAAGTGATGAGGGTTGATTGTTTTATTTAAGAAGTAAAAACTGTTTTGCCATGTTTGCCACAGCCTGATACAAACACAAGTAAGAGTTTGGGGAAACTCGAAAGCTGTTGTGTGAGCCCGAGACCGACGGTCGAAGGCTTACACAACTGCTTGAGAGTTCTACGACAGACGATAGACGATAGACGTTAACCTCTTAAAATTTCATTGACCCTTTATTGTTTGGGCTTTCAGGAGGTCTTCCTTTGACGAGTAAAATTGTCTGGCATTAGCCAGAATAAAATTAGTAAGTTGCCATGTGGCAACCGTGGCCAAGAAAGGCTTACTTCATTGAATCCCGCATAACTAAATCGAATCACAGTCAACAGTTGCACAAGTTTTTAAAAGCAAAATTTAGTTGCATCAACAAATATTAAAAGCTTTATAGAAACATGTGTTTATTGCATAATAGTTCCTTATCATCCCCAGCGCAACTGTTCTTTTTTATTGCAAGGGGGATTTTTTGGTTTGCGATATTTTGTTCATGAAAAAGATGAAATACTAAATGTTCTTTGATATATTAGAAATTTTCACCGCTTTGGAATTTAAAGTTTGGACGTTTGAATTATTCCTACGTCTCATGCTTACAGAATGCATGGATCATAATTTACGAACAAGAGAGTGTGAGTGAAAGTGGTTTAATATAGAAATGAAAATACATTAGGCAAGCGAGAAAGGAAAAAAATTGTTGCAGATAAAGTGGTAAGTAGACGAAACCGCGACAGTATGATTCGAGCGATAGAGTAGCGAAAACCGCCAGTGTCACTAACTTTTCTGACGGTTTGTGATCATTTGTCGTTACTCCAAGCTAGTGCATGGATAATATTTCTTTAAATTGGCATCGTGCAATGATTAATGAACGTAAAATGGAAGGTGTTAAGACATTTTTTAGATTTAATGAATTGCGTGCATGTATAGTAGTGAAAACACTGGTTCGTTTTGCTTGATGGGATAATTTTTCTCTTCTCCTCCTAAATGGCGTTATTTTGTTCGAAAACACGTCCATTATACTCCGACAATTATGAATGTTCACGAGCTGGCTAACGTTGTTATGACCCGATTAGGGCCGTTTATATGAGAAAAATAACCTGCGCCTAAAATAAGCTGCTTAAATGGCCCTCAGTGAAGTTGGTCATGACCTAAACCAGTCCTGTCAGTTTAAGTCATGAAAACGCTTGTATAAACGTACTGTTTGCAGCTTATTCTCTCTCGTATAAACAGCCCTATTGGGTGTTAATAAGTCGCTATCGAGGGTAACTAACTTTAGTTATAAATTCATTGGGGTAATAATATAAAAATTGCTCTAGTCAACCAGACCACCTGAAAACTACAAAACCTAACCAAGAAACCGTGCCGACTTTTGCAGCTGAATCGCTGGAAATTCAGTCTTATA
Source organism: Nanipora kamurai (assembly GCA_036872915.1). NCBI lineage: Eukaryota > Metazoa > Cnidaria > Anthozoa > Scleralcyonacea > Helioporidae > Nanipora > Nanipora kamurai. The sequence goes on along the minus strand of JBAHVQ010000392.1, from coordinate 384,524 downwards.
TGACATATATTGCAAACCGATAGGTATTTTGTGGTCAGTAAAACTTTGAATTTCCTTACAGAAAACAAAAATTATTTCATTGGCATTCTATAATTAAAGATTTCCACAAAGATGCCGGTAATCAAATAAAGCAATTTAGTAGTCCAAAAAACTGATTTTTTTTAATAAAAGCAAGTAAAGTGTGAGCTGCCGATGTCATTAAGAGAAAAACTAAAAGGGTCTGATTTTCAATGTCTGGTCATTTGAAAATTTCAAAACGAGAAGCGCCAAAAGCTCTTTTTTCCGGTCTGCCAAATAATTCTAACTGAGTACCATGTACTTTGCTTTGCTACTGGTTTACCAGTTTCTCTGAATTTGTGAGCTCTGTGATTGAAAGATCCTTACAGAAATGTGTTACAGCTCTACAACAGAATTATTCATCAAACTTTCATATTGCCTCAAAGCGTCGCTTTGGTCTAAACAAAAACGAGGCTTGGGATGATATAAAAAAATGTGACGTCATTCGCATAAAGCCTTTTGGTGGTTTTATTTCCTGTTGGTCTATGAACTTTCAGAAGCAATATCAGAGCCCATACTAATGAATTTATACAAGGAAGAGTCGGGTAACAATTTATTCTGCCTACAAATTAATTTTTCTTACATTTTTATCCCCTTTCCAATACATACCACGCAACCAAACAAGCCCGAAACACGAAACAAACTTCCATGCAATTTGTCTCGGGCAGTAACCAGAGCAGTATTTCTATTAATACCTTGTCGTACAGGATGATGTTTCACGCTACTCAGTGGTACAACCAAGGAGGGTAAGAGGGAGGAGCCAATTGCCTCCCACCATAGATGGAAGGTCGTCATTTTTACAACATTCCGCCCAGGAGATGGATTTGCGAACGTTTTCCGGGCTCCCCAGAATAAAATAACCGACAAAATTCCTGAAGCTGTGGTATTCGATGCCGTGACGAAATAAAGTCGCTGCAATCATTTCAGAAACCAGCATTGAATTTGACTTTCTTTCACGTTTAAAGTACCTTGTATCTCATCAACCTCTCATTAATGACCTTACGAGGCTCCTAGTGCAACAGGTTGACTGATGCTTACATGGAAATTCTCTGCCAGTCATTAGTTGGCGTCAGGCGAGTTCCGGTTTTAACGTGATATGTTTTACAAAGGATGTAGCCGACTGGTTTTTATGAGAAGGGAAAACACTCTCATGTAATGACCTTGCGCCGCTAGTGCAGCTATTCGAAGTATGTTCTGATGTCCATATGTATATAAATACAGAGGCGGATGCAGCAAGAAGTTCGAGTGTAGGTTGATGACATCATTGTATGTATGGCGTCCTATTTGGTAAATGACGTCATAGTTTATATGTGTGGTATTATCGTCATAAACTAGGACGGCAAAAATTAACGCGAAGATTTGCCAAGTGCAGCAAATCAGGAGTAACCACACACAATACAACATACTCTTCACAACAGAAACCATTGTGAATGGGCGTGTTATACTTCTGTGACGTCAAATTTACACTAAAAATGAGTATTAATATAAATATATTACGAGCAGTTAAACTAACAATTAAATCGTCTCCATCTCGACCACTCTAGGTGTCTTATTTACCGCCGCAGGACGGATATGTCACCCACAATATCTAAGGCAAGCGCCGCCACAGAATTCGTATTGCCTTCTCGATAAATAACTGAAAGTTCAATAACACGTCCAATGAACATTTGCTCAACATGATTCAAATATTGCCGCTTTAGACCAAACATTAGCGTACTTACATAGTCAAAGCCCGTAGTGAACCCAATTCAAAAGGCAACAACTGTGACATTGGCAGAGTGGAAAATTTAGAACCAGCAGTTGTCTGAAATGTGAACCTTTTGTCTTGTCAACACGATTAATTTATGCAAAATCGTTCCAGGCGACTCCTGGAATGATTTTGCATAAATTTAACGATATTACACCACTATATTCAAGAATCCCTCAGCAAGAAAATTGATTGGATATGTTTAATCATTATAGCTCCCGTCAAATTTGAGCTACACTCAACCTTATATTTGATTGGCTAAGCCTACTCAGTACAGCTCCCGCCAAATCTGAGCTACACTTAAAAACATGAATGTGATTGGGCAGACATAAATAGCCACACACGTGCTGGCAACAGACCTAATTAATTCCCTTTCCTTCGTTGCCCAGTGCGGGGACGTGAAATTAAGACAGAAAAGATCCCTTGAATTCCTGATAACATTTAATAAATTTACTGATAAATTTACCGGTATATTGTTATCATTTGAGGCGAAATTAACTAATGCGCCCTATTATCGAACCAGACTATTGAGACAATTGCGCAATACATATATTAAGTTTCTGTATTTCATTTCAAAGTTTGACTGATGCTCAAGCATCTTCCGCTGCCCTCTGGATCCACTCCTGAAATAGAGTAGGTTTTATTCACCTTTTACCTGTTGAAGACCACAGACTGGTGGCCAAAAGATTGTACAATAAATTTATTTTGGTCAGAGAACGATGTGCTTTTATTTAATTGTCTTTACCTGACCACATTTAATTCATATTTTTAGAAAGTATGCTCGCTCATTAAATTTTCCAATTGTAACATGTCTCGATAGCTATTCTTACAGTTCGGGAGATAATTATTGTAATCTACCTTAGGATGATGACTAAAACAAATCTTGAAATTTAACCAACGACATAACTGCGGAGTGCTGACAGTGTTCATAGACGAGTGGAAAGCTAAAAAAAGGTTACGAAACTGCCGAAACTTTGAAAAAATAAAACTAACGTTTCGAGCAAAGGCTCTTCGACGGGGTGAACAGCAAAAGATTTTTACTTTTTTACTTTTCACTCTAATGAAGTGCCTTTTCCCTCGAAACATCAATTTTACTATTTTTTAAGTCTAGTCAGTTCCCTAAAACTTCTGGCTTTACATTTGAAATCTAACGCCGTATCTATCGATTACAGGTACTTTCGACCAAAATTGTAATCAAAAGCGTATACTTAATGCCGACTTGTGAAGACAGGGTTAAGACATATAGCTCTGAGAATAACAATTTTCAGATTGGGAATAGTGTTAAGGGAATTAAAAAATATAAAATAAGCTTCTAATCCGAAACAGATTCTGACTCGTGTCGAGTTAGGTACGTAGCCAGAGGAAGAGACATGAGGATTGTTGTCCCCATATGCATTTCTAGAAAACATTTTATGCATCGTAATTGTCATTAAAAATGTCCAAAGGACAAAATAGATTAGTGAAAATATCATGTAGCATATTTATACAACATTTTTACTTCGAATAATACCATAGTTTGTTCATCAGTCTTACGATTAAAATATGAAAAACTGGACCACAATTGCACCATGTGCACAAACGGAGTCAAAATCTCATTTTAAAAAAGAAAACGGTAAGCCATTAACAGATGCTATCGATAAAAGAAGGTCCTAAGAGTATGAACTATTCCCAACACCATTCACATCCTTAGGTCCCCCTCTCAGAGACCACGAAGCTGGGGGCCGGGGAGCCAATTCCATTGTTTTTTTAGCAATTTGCTTTTTTTTCCAGCACCGATTTGTTCTAAAATTGGTGAACATCCAATTTGCTAGTGGCTTGACGTTTCTTGAACCTAACGGTTTTGTTGTTCTGTACATAACAAATAAATTTATGTTTCATTAAACCAATGGAAATTTAACCTATACCCCGAATCTTCTGGTAATTTTGCGTTCCCCACCTTGAAAAACTCTCCGCGCTCCCTGCCTTTCAAAACCCTGGCTACATGTCTGTAACTAGTCCTTTGAACAACTTAGGTTACAGTGTACCTTCGGAGGAGTGCCTGCAGACGTAGCACACGCGCATGACATCTCAGTAGGTTAACGCTTATAACAAATTAAGGTGGCTCCCTACAGTTTCTATGTTTAAAAAATGCAATTTGTACAGTCTCCATTTATGGGCACTTCTATCTTTAAAACAGTTGTAAGTTCGGTAAAAAGTATAGAAGAACCATGAAAAACGTAAGATATTTGTCGAATTGTGTAATTTTCAATTGTTAAGATGGTAATAATAGCGTTGGAACATCGGCATATTTTCACGATTATCACATCTAGAACACATTATCTTCGGATTTCTTCGATGAATTTTTGTGAAAATTGGTATGAGGCTACATATTCTATTGAAGAATATTGAAATATCAGAAGAGGTTGTCATGGAAGATTTTTTGCAAAAAACTTAGTGGAATTTAAAAGATTCTGTCCTATGCAAAATTTTGAAAATTCGATATGTTGTTACACTTATTGTGTTTGCACTATTTATCAAATTTTAAAGAAATTCACCGAAGCAAACGTCCAAAAATTTAACATTTGTACTGACGCGGTCAGTGCTGTCATGATAGAATAACGATTCGATAAGATCACTACTTACGCATGCGTGTTGAGCCAATTTAGTTACCAGTCTCCTGTTAAAAATTACTCTAGGGAGCCACCTCAAAGCTTGTTAAATTTGTTACAAGAATATACTAATAATTTTCCGTCTAATGAATTAGCAATATTGGCGAGACCCCTCCACACTACATTAAAGGCATGTGTGATGCCTTTCACAAGCTTAAAGTTATAATGATTTTGGTTTTCCTATAATCTTATTCTCTCGTGGGAGTTCTAATGCATTAGAACCGAGAAATATCAGTATAGTATTATAGGAAATTTAATAAGCTTTTGTTGGATACAAGGGTTACGCTATGTAAAGCGAACACGCTACATCATTTAGGCAGGAGGCACCCATGAAGGTACACGGTTACCGTTACTTTGACATCATTTCACTACTAAACCAACTCAAAAATACGTTATAATGTGATAATTTTGAAGCAAGAGATCTTCCAAATGGAGGGACGAAACTCTCACAGTATTTCTTACTTATTTTACGACCGTTCGTAATCACGTGCCTCCGGTTTTTAAAAATAGATTATTGGGCTATCGTATGTTCGCTGGATATTTCAGTCTCACTTGGCAATGGAGGAAAAGGTGGGTATGAGTTGGATTAAGTTGAACGTTCTTCTCAGAATAAAATTTAGAACGGTTTTAACGCCGAACTGATCCCGTTCTCAAGTTACATCTCTGAATTTCTTTAGCTATGGTTGGGTTTTTTCCCATAACTCCCGGCAGAGGTTTGTTTCCAATTTTATCATGACGCACAATGTTTCCTTTTGACCCATTAGTATTTTACTCTGACAACAGATTAATTTGTATTTATGCTCAGATAAAGTTCCGTGTCAACGGGACGAAAGTTTATCTGATAACAAATTTATCTGATGGACAGTAGAAATTGTGCTTAATAAAAGAAATACATAAAATTTTTTTCATGTTTATACATTGTGAGATAATCGTACAGAATGTTGTGATACTCGAGAAAGGTGTAATGAAACATTTTCGACTTTATGGCCCTTAAGTGTGGTCGGTACTGAATGGTAGGAGATCGAGAAAAGCTCAGTCTAGATTTCTTCAAGAGAAATATTAAAAAAAAGTATCTTGGAAGTTTGCTGGACAATAAAAGCCGAGACTGTACCCTCTTTTTCGACCTAAAATCTTTTACTGTAAATAGAAAGCTAACTTATTTCACTATTTTAAATTACTAACTATTTGTATAATTGAATTATAGTCATTTTAGTAACGTTTATTATTTTAAAATCACATATAGTGGTCCCCAATTAACTTAATTTTAGCTAAATACAATTACACTTCAATAAATTTATTCATTCTTCAAGATCTACAGTGGCTGCCAAATATGCTCGACTGAACCACCAAGTTGGAGTTGGAGCCGGATATAATCAACCTCTCGCAAAAATGAAGAGGCAAAAGCAATTGACCAAGAAGCAGTCTGCCCAAGAGATCAAATACCGAAAAACAACTGAAAACGGATAAGACTTACGTACCCATATCGACATCATCAAGGTCTGGAGAACTTGTTACATCTTCAAGATTAACGATATACATAATAATTGCTCCATTCTCGTTCTTGATTGGAGCAATTAATACTGAACAGAGAAATGCAGTACCTATAAATACGAAAAGTAAGAAAGCTTAGTACACCATATGATATTTGGGAAATATGAATATAAGGGAACATTTTCTGTGTTTCTGTGTCTGAGTGGATGTTTGTTTATAGAGGTTTTCGAAATACATTTACTCACAAAATATAAGAAAAAGAAGAGTTTACATTTCGGTGTCATCTTATAATCATTTTCAAGTTCAAGGTTTTATACAGAAGTTCATGTTCTTTTCTTTTTAACAACTATCTATCTCTCTCTCTATATATAGAGATAGATACAACATCTATGAATTACGATAAACTCCGGTTGAAAAAATTAGTTTCATTGGCCGCTTTTTGCTCATTTTCGACATTTCCAGAAACGTTGACGGTACTTTAAACGGAGTTATCTCAGTCAACACTGTGTTAAAATGCACATGGCATATACCAAAATTTAAGTTATACATTACTGAATACAATGCCTATTGTTTAAGTGTAAGAGCTCTTTTACTTTTTAAGTTATAATAAGTTTGAATAAAACACATGTTACTTCATAAGGACTTTATTACTACAAATTTGTTTCATATGGCAAGCACAGAGCTTGCCACACTCATCAGGTAATAATTGCGTTTGTGTTATGGTGCACTTGAGATGTTTGGTGTATGGGTGATTTCATGTTATCTATGTCATGTTTGGGTCATATTACAAGAACTGGAAACTTATTTTAACTTAACGTTTGCTAGCAAATGTTTTTCCCGGTGTCCACAGGTAGATACAAGTTCGTTCCTTTTGTTGAGAGAGCTTAGTTCAGGATGGCAAATAATAATGAATTTTTCGTGAAGGCAGAGATTACATCGTTTAGTCTTGTTTGAGTATGACTGGCATTTCTTAATCATACTCATACATAAAAGTGTAATTCTGTTTTCCTCTTATAGCGTTCGCGTTCTATTAACTAGTATTTTTTTTACTTCTCGTCCAAGACGTTTTTCCTGTCTTGTCCTGCTACTCTGGTAATCCATACCTTTGATCAACGCCTTCATTTACCCCCCCCCCCAAACTCCCTCACTGTTAAAGAACTTTCTAAGCCAACGAGAATGTAAAACTAAATGCAACTATACACAGAATACTAATCAATACCATTCGACAAAGAGATCGCTATTTACAAAGTTTTCAATGGTGCAGATGTTTCTTCCTGATTTGGCCTCATCGTGCATCAACCCCTTATTAACATAAAAAGCGTTAGGTCGCTGCTTTGTCACGAGAGACTTTAAGGTTGCATCGTATGATCTTTGCTTATTTCATCGATATCTCAATGCGCACTCAATTTTTAAGTTAGGTAAAATCTTGGCAATAGAGGAACCAGGCGGGAATCGAAGTCGAGTGAGAAATATTATTGCCCAGCAAATAGCTTTAAGCAGAGCCAT
>JBAHVQ010000392.1:347459-376975 GCA_036872915.1 Nanipora kamurai | reverse complement strand
AATAGCTTTAAGCAGAGCCATAACAAAACATAACTTTGAAATGTATTTTAATGCTAACGTTTCGTTACTACACGTATTATCATCAGAGTGATAGAATTACAATGTTGCACGAGGCATAAAGAGCTACGCTGTTACATAAATAGCTACGCTGTTACATAAATAGATGGTGAGAGAAGTGATAAAAGAATGCTAATAGTGGACGCTAATGGACTGAGACAACGGGAGAACAAAAGATTGTCATTACGAAGTAACAGACATCAGAGAGAAGATAGGGGCAGACAAAAAAAAATATTATTATATTATCACGTGAAAATAGGAAGCTTAGGATCTATAAGGCCAACTTGAAAAAAGACATCCTCTAAAATTTCAGCATTTAAAGAAACCACGGTTAATTCACAACGGAATTTGATACTCGTGGCTTGATTAATGACTTTTAAAACGCTCCAATTTCTCTAAAACGACACGAGTCTCGGGTTGAGGTCAATCTTAAGCAGCAGTTTGTGCCACATCTCTGAGCTAGCGTTGTCTTTACGACGTACATGTAAAATTACTGTAAATCATGTTATGTACAGAACGACAACTACGTAGAGAGTACTCGTGAGAGGAATAATTATTCATTCTCTTTCTATTGCATGAAGAATTCTTTTGTTTAAATGTCGCCGTAGATTTCTGTGTCCCTAACGCTCCAAATGAGGTAATAGGGACCTTGAAGCAAGCGACGTTTTTGAGTCACGGACGGCAACCGGAAGATTTGAATAACACGTATTCTTGAATTTTGGGTAGAGTATTCTTTCCACAGAATTTTTTATTCAATCTAATATGATGTACAATTTAAAATCTTGAGGGAGATCGCACCAACTCTCTTCAGCTAATCAGCCGTTTTGAATTTAACTCGCATGATTTAGAACGTAACTAAAGAATTTGATGTTCTCGGAGTACACACGTAAAAATCTCACATATTGTTACATGTTCTGTTGGTTCAACAAGATTGTAACGACATTGTCATCATAACAAACCAGGACTGGTACAATAACATTGTTCAGTCATGTCTCAATATGCTGTTACAGCTTAGCGAATTACAGCGGTTGTTCATGTATGTTAGAACATGTAAAATCCAGCTTGATACAGCAACCAAGTTAGTGGTAGTTGTAACATTGCTGTTCACCCTTGTTACTTGGTAATGCCCGACAATATGTTGTATCATGTATGAACATTGTTGAGTTAACATGATTTTTTTATGCTGCTCAACCAGGTATGAGCAATGTTGTTTAACATTGTTCATGCCTGTTCAATGCTGCTGTTGCCACTTACACATGTGAACAAAAACAATAAAATTCTCCATTCAACGAACAAAAATAGTATTGATTACAGATAATCAAAAGGTTTTGGAAACTGCTGGAACTTAAGAATGGTTAAACTGACGTTTCGAGCGAAGGCCCTTCGTCGGAGGCTCTACTTTCATAGTACTGATTACAGAGCCGGAAATGTGCTGGCGGAACGACCATGTTCTTGCTTTTAATTCCATCACCCTGAAACAACCCTGTTACCATGCATGATACATATCATTGCAAGAACGTTGTTCAAGTCTGTTCATTCGTCAAGCCATGAACAGCTTGCTAGAACAATCAAGAACAACCTGTCCAGACAACCATGTAAAGCTTGCCAGTTCAGCCATGTTCAAGCTGGCCAGCTCAACATTGTTCAAGCCTGTTAACAGGCTTGAACAAGACGCGCGTTTTTACGTACAGATGACGTCTTTAGAACATCGAAACGCTGTTAGTGACGGCTGTGTGGAAAGAAAACGGCGTTTTCCCTGTTCTTCGATGCCCTTGGAATTTGAAATTATTCATTTTCCTTGTTTTGACTGAAACATTCTATAGAAAAAAAATGCAGTTTGTGAATCAAGTACGCCTATTGCTTAAAGTGTCTATACAAAGAAAATTAAGTTTGTCTTATCGGAAAGAACTCTTGAAATTATAATACAACATCTGTTTTTACTTTTTCCATATCTCACTTCGTTCTTGAGATGTTAAGACTTGTTTGATAATGTAAGTAACACCTTGCATACGTCACAATGCATAATAAGTCACTCCAGCATCACCCATATCTTAGGAATTATTCTATTAAATCACTAAACGTTTCGTTTGTTTGGTGAAACGAAGCAAGTACGCTCACATTCACAGTTTCATATGACATTGTTCAATAACTTCAACAATAATGCTTATTTTCAACAATTCATTATGCACTGTGATGTACGCAAGGTGTAATTTACATATCAAATAAATCTTATTATCTCAAGAACGAAGTGAGATATGGAAAAAGTGTAAAAAAATGTTGCCCGATAATTTCAAGAGTTCTTTCAAATAAGGCAAATTTAGATTTCATTGCATTGACTCTTTAATCTCCCTAGTAAGCAGAACGAAGATGGCGTTGGTTGGGGTTACTCTTGTAACTAAAAGTTATTCATTATCATTATTATTAATATTTAAACTTATTTTAGCACCGTGAGCTTCCAGTTTCGTGGTTTTCAAAGGGCCGAGCGAACTAACCTAATAAAAATTACTTGACTTCTAAGAATACCTACATATCTAATGAACATATAAACAAGAGCACTGACTAATATAAAAGCTACTTCACGTTGAACTAACTTGCGACCAACTTTGACAGTAACGGTTTTTAAAATGTATGTTTGATTGTGTTTTTGAAAGAGTTGAGTCAGAATTGATCGTAATTTATCGAATATTTTCCGGAATCACGGTACGAGAAGCTGGAGTTCGTAAAATTTGTTTTTGGTGTAGTCAAAACATTAATACTTCTGAGGCCATATGCATCGTCACTGAAAGTAGTATATAATTCTGAAAAGAGTTTTGGGGTTAAATTTCGAAGTGACTTAAAAGTCATTATAAGTTCTCGTTTTTGTAGAGTGATTTCTAGTGATTTCAAATCAAGTTTCTTCAAGTCGTATTTAGTAATTCGCACTCGTTATCACCGTGCAGCCCTCTATCGCTATTTGAAAAGCTTATTCATGTTTGTATTATAACTATGGAGTCGTAGTTTATTTAACCAGTAAGTGAAATTTTACATTATCATTAATGTCTCTGTAACAAAATTTTGGGCTCTTTTGACAAGTGCTATGTTTTTCGGTATTTTTTGCATAGTACGTCGATATGATCTTTTCCACTTCTGCCATTTTTTTTCTTTGTTTCATATGAAAACTTCTGTTGTATAAGGTAGGTCTTGGTTGACGCAACCATTGGCACATACCACCATTCGCGTGGTTGTAAATGCTAGTGAATTTATTCTGTGTGGTTAAACCTGTTGTATAAAGTTTTCCAGTTGAGAAAAAAATACACATAACTCTCATAAAATTCCTGAGATCTCGTTATCAACTTCGAGTTCACGTCCGTTGTTCAAACCATAAGATATTGGGGACCTTAAGTTCGTAAGCACGGCGACGATGGGTGATAAGGCAATCTGAACATTATCATTTGAAAGAAATCAAGGACGATTGACGTCATACTGGATACTTGATATTTGCTTTTGAACCTGCAGAACACTTCATAGTTTCTAAAATGATTCCGTTGAATGGATGGATGTTAAACTTGTATAACAACTTTCACCGCTCTTTGCGTTAAAAGTCTCTGAGTGACGTTGTATTAAGACCATAGCCAGCGTTAGGATTACTCTTGGGACTACGAGTTACTCATTCTCTTTGTTTTGGATAAAAAATCCTGTCATATGAAGGGTGTCGTCCTTGACGTTCCCATCGTATTTGCTAGGGTCCTTAATCTTAAAAAACAGTTTATTCCAGATAATTTAACCATGATGTTTGCTGATCGTAGTAAAGATGTTAATCGCCTAGTAACGGCACTAACTATATTCAAAGGTAATCGCCTTTCTAAAAACTGGCCCAAGTGTTTAATTCAATTGTCACAAATACGTATTCTTTGGTTGCGTGATATTCCCAGGCTGGTAAACAAGATTATCTACACTGCTTCAATGAGCCCTTTGCAGCTAAGCCAAAAACACTTTGAGCAACAATATCTGAAGAACAAGCAAAATGTAGTGCATTGTCTTTTTCTTTGTTTTGAAAACCTCCTTCTTTTTCATGCCCTCAAGGTTTTCATTATTCTGAGTTATTTTTCGCCAGCTAAAAGGAGCCTGTGAGAATCCCTACTGCTACCACAAACCACCGCATCGGAACGCAGCAAAGCTGAAGTTAAACTTTCGAACACTGTTTTACAAGATTGATCAGCATCGTTAATGTTGGAAAAACGGCTACATGATCCAGCATACATTTCATCTTATCAAACATTGAGCAAAATGTGTGACCGAAATCAAAGTTTCCGTCAACTAACGTTGTTCGAACAGCAACGTTATAACGTTGCTATTCAACGTGTATAAAGCCAAAAGGGTCAGCAAAGGACCAAAAATTTCAGACAACAAAACTAATGTCTCGAGCGAAGGCCCTTAGTCGGAATAAAGCGTAAAGTGATATAAAAGTTATGGCGTTTTTAGACACGCAGATCAGTTGTGCAACTTTAATGTTCTGCAGTTTCTTAATCCTTTTGGATTTACACATGGCATGAAACACTGTCCACGTAGCTCTCTGATTTTATGTCGTTGTTATTTAACATATTGCTGACATTTGCCAATCCAACAATGTAAGTTAGATGAAAGACAGATTTCGTTCAAAAATTCTGCCTTACAAACAATGAGGTGCAACAAATGTGCGAATGTGCAGTTGCTTTCATTACAGACCAATGATCTTGGCCAATGTTCAGACGTTTATCTCCGGCATCAAAATTCACGAGCCAACCAAGGCGGTTGAAGGCCGTAATCGTTACCCATTTTGGATTTAAAATATGAGTTACAAACAAATGCAAAAATTAATAAAAAATTAAGTTCTTATGGAACAAACAACTGAGATTAAAAGCATTTCCAGTATTTCCACATTCACAGGGATTCACTTTGTCGTTGTGCCTAAAGATGCCCATGCCAAAAATAATTTGACAGGCAAAAAGACCCCCCTCAGACAATTAAGCAAATTTCAAGACAAAACAAGAAGAATTCTTCTTTGCATCTTCTTCTGTACGTCACTTGGCGTAAACCTACTCTTACACCTCTTTTTATACTTATAGAGAATGCAAAATGCCGCAATTTCTCACCAAGTGGAATAAAATTCTTCTTATCTTGTTCTTTGCCATGATTTATCGTTATACTTGTGTCTCACTACTGAAGCAGGGTTTATGCTTATTCAGCCACCGTGCATACGTAGTGTGGCAGGCTGGTTCCGCACTGAAGTAGATTCTTTTGTCTTAGTCCTTTGTTCTCGCCTTATGCTTATGCTCAAGTGAAAACCAGTCTTAAGTCATCACTAATTAACATTATCTGTTCTCCATTTCTAAAGAATTGTGACTGCAAACTAATCCTTCCACGCTACAAAAGAGGCCCTAAGTAACTAAGTCGTTCACCCCAATCTCAATGAAATTATTAATGTATCTCTCTACCTAGAATAGACAATTTCCCCAATCGGCCCAGCGTTGCCATGCGTAGATGTTAATATGACAACGAAGATGAGAGACACGAAACTAATCACTGAAGGGTATTTAAAAAGGCGAACGACGTTCGTAAAGGAAATTTGAAGTTGTGTGTACTTCGGACGAAAAAGAGGGCAATTCCTTAAAGAACGAAAGGCTTTGGCGTATTCTTTCGTCGGATTCATTGTACGAAATGGAACGTTTAACCGGAATTAGAGAAATTAGTTCAAATGGATGGTAATCTAAATTAATAACAACATGTCATAGTTTGACTTGCATACGTGCTGTCACGATCTGTAAATAACTGCTGTGCGAATGAGATAGTCTGAGAAAACTGTAGTCGGTGTTGTCACACAATATAAACATATTTGTAGCCAAGACAGCCATAGACAAGTGAAAAAAATGTAAAAGTGAATCTAGAAGTGTTCTGCTTCTTGATCGTTAAAACTAATCTTACGAAGCTAAGCCCAAGATACAAACACTTGACGATTGATGTCAACTCGGTGTTTAGAATTGTTATCAGCGTGACTTAGACAAGTCAAAATCGCGAACGTTTACACACCATAGCTAACGTGCGCAGTAGCGTAGCTGTACTGTGAGAGAACTCGCGTAATAAACATCAAACAAAGACGAAAAGCCTTAACACGATTATAAATAATCCGGCAGCTGGCTGTTTGAAACAATATTGAGGTCAGTCAATTCCCAAGACAAAACATGACACTTTTTTCTCCAACAAGAATAATTAAGATAGGCAATATAAACTTCTGCTCTGCTTTCCCCTGCAATTGGCATCAGTCTGTACATTAAGATACCGGGTTTTGTAGTTAACAGTGGGAAAATGCAGTCGCAAGTACAGTGCAACAATAAGGGAACGGTTCATAAACACCTGTATTTGACACCGCTTATATAATATATAATACTGCAACCTTGTCTGAAGGTATGAAATGCAATCGGGCTCTTGACATTCTTATGTTCATAGTTATTTCCGCAGAAATTACTTTAATTGTTGATTGAAGTATATGGATGATTTTCCTTCCGTAATGAATGCAATTATTAGTGTTTTCTTTCTCTAATTCTTTTAAACACAGCAATGTCACAATAACACACGGGTTTAAATTACCATGCTTCTGTTCGCTAGTTACCATCGGCAGTCAATAGTTTGGTCTCTTTTAAATTGGCGGTAAATTTACGAATAGAAAACTCGACGTCATTTTCGTTCAGACTGCAAATCCGAGATATTACACTGCCAGACCTACCGTTTTTTTTGTAGTACAAAACTTGAACCTTTCTTTCGTCACTTCCTCTTAAGGCATCTCTGATCTTCTGAACCGCAACAGGATCTGTCCCTTGTCCGCAAAGGAACTCACAGTTTGTTGAATTCTGCAGCAGTTCGGTTCGCCGATAGCCCGTGAGATCACAGAAGCCATCATTCGTATAAATGATCGGGATGTTTTCTAACTGAGCATTCCCCAAGATAAAATTTCTTTCTGCTATCAAAGGGACAAACAACGAGCCAACATCAGTATTTAAATACTATACATATACAACTCCAAAGTGTAGAATGCGTTATTTAATCCTTGTACAAACAAAAACTGGTTAACTTACGCGAACCGTCAAATTTCCTTATGATATTCTCAATGAAAACGTTTTGCGGTGACATAAAACCTTTCTTAACGGGCATTTCAGAATATGCCTTTAGTCCGGCATGATTCGCTCACCTACAACGAGAAATGGATGCCTTATTATTATAAGGCTATTAGCATACGAGAAAGCTAAACAGTTCGACAAAGACAATGTGATGAGTTAACGCTACCTTAATCACTACTGATTGGTTAATTCGTCCGAGCGAACACGAGTAACTCTAAGCCGGACGCAAATTAATAATCCCAGTGTTTTGTATAGACATTAACTAACCAAGGAAAGACTCTTGTTTATTGTTCATGATGTTACGCTCATTGTGAACACCTAATTGTGACTGTATGGTGCATGTTTTGTGGAATCGTATCTCAACTGTTCTAGTAGATAAGCCTGCTATGATAATTGCTGATGCATGATCTTCATCTTATAACAACACAATTTCTGGCCGCTTGCTTCCCTTCTTGTTCGAATAAACTGCCTGTTTATAACGCTCTATTTCTTAATTTCTGTGCAATGGGAAAGGGTCATAAATCATTCGTGATGAAGGTTGAGACACAAATCAAGGCCGCATCAAGCGGAAACGTGTGGAAGTACTGTTTACGCGGCAGAAGCAACTACCCCCCGTTCACCTTTATTTTAGATAGTTTTCTTGAACGTTATTTGGAGAAAAAGCAAAGTCAATGCCGATTTGAATGTGTTGAGTAAAAAAAACTAACACTAATAACTAAAAAACTAGTAAAATTAAGATAAAAATAAACTAAAACCTGGTAAAATAAAACTGTTATTAATATTATTATTGTTGTTATTACTATTATTGTCATTATTATTATCATTATTACATTATGTTATTGTTATTATTATTGTTATTGCTATTGCTGTTGCGATTGCTATGGCTATTTCTCTTGTTCTTGCACTTGTCATTGTCATGGTCATGTCATTGTTACTGTTGTTACTATTACTGTTGTTGTTCAGTTGTTGTTGTTCTTATAACGACACACACACCGCATTCGAGATCCTTGTTGTGGTATCCAGCGGTAGGGACCGACAAAGATTGTAGTTCTTTATTGGAGTACAATCTTTGTTAATTGTGTTTACACTCGAGGCACTACCTGACAACAATTTATTCCGTCAAAGACTAGCATATTCTCCCCACATACGGACGTAGACAACAATGAAAGATGCGGAGAATTTCGATTCTATAAACAATGGTTACCAGATATGACGTCCCTTAACTTCTTGGTGGCAGATTTAGTCACCAGTCACTGATGTAAACTTTAAGATTTTACTCTGGCTAACGCCAGACAATTTTGCTCTTCAAAGGAGAAACCCTCAGTCACCAAGGGATTAATAATCATGCATTATTACAATTTATGCTGGAATCGGGAGCCCAGAACGGGTCTAAGTGGCTGTTTATATGGGAGGCGAGCCATCCCGGTATATTTTCTCGCGTGTGTTTATAAAAGCGAATTTATCCCGCCTACAGGGATGGTTTGAATCAAAACTGACCAAAACAAGCTTTGACACATGCGCACTTTTGCAGAAATCATCCCGGTAAGGGGGCCAGCCCGTCTAATGAATGTTTACAGGAGAAAATTTTCATCCCGCCTGCTGAGATCTCGCCAGATCACAAGTAAAATCTCCCCAAGTGGGCTGGCCCGCTGGTCAGCATGTAAACGCAACGAAAATTTTCATAGGAAAATATCTACTCAGTGAGATCTCGCTGGTCCGCTTTTCACATAAACAGGATTACCTCAACATTGTCAATTTCACATTTTTTGTCTGAGTCTACTCATTAATTCGTAGTCCCAAACCATACAAAATTATCTTTTTTATCCAAATTTTTGGAATAAAAATGCGATACTGGTGGTACTATGGGAGCACACGTGCCTCTTACCTCTGAGACAAGGGTTTAATTTCTGGTTCCGTGTAGTTTGCCGATTAAAGTTACCTTTGTCACATGTAAGAAGAGTGTTCTCCACTTGTATCCTACCATGCATCACGGGTTTTCTCCGGGTACTTCAGTTTTCTAGTCCCTGGAACAGCTTGGGTAGCTGATAGAATTATCCAGTATAATTAAACAACTTTACCTACATGTCATCTACCATAAATAAAGACCTTCACCTTTAACTGTGAGAGGCACGCGGCGTGAGTGAAGGGCAAAGTGTGGCAAACTATTCAACTATAAAGGTAGCTAGGTATAGCTTCCATACATACTACGCTCTCTCACCGAGAGACAACTGTCCCTCGTGTGAATTATGGAAGAAAGTATACAATGATGTAAATTGCTGGGTTGCACGTGACGTCACGGCGGCCATGTTGGTTGGTTGGTATACGAAAGAATTTTATATCAGAGTCATTGTACCTACCAATCAACATGACTGCCGTGCATTTGTCCCCCGATCTCAAGAGATTGAGTTCAACTCACCAATAGCTGGATCATCAGAGTATCAGTATGAGTTGGTTGTTCGTTGGAACAACCCAGCTCCGAAGCGTTAGTCACTCACAACAGTCTTTCACGAGACCGTAACAACCAGGCCGTTGAACAACCAAGTAACTCCAAGAGGATCTAATACGTAATACGTTGAGAAAATCTTTTCAGTTTTCTTTAGTCATTTTTTTTCAAAGAAACAAACTTTGACCAAAAAGTATAACTTTTGAAGTTATTTCACTGAAGTCCATGTAAACACACCCTTGCTAGATCCCGATTATGCAAAGTATACTTTGGGATATGAAGGCTGGGAGACGCTGCTGAAAACACGAAATGTGCTGTCTTAATGTGCCTCGTATTTTAGGCGCTGAAGTGCGGTAGCACTCAGTTAGTGGCGCCACAAGGAAATTAACAGGGCAAGGGTAGGAGGGTAATAGAAAGGCACGGTCAGGATGATTTTTCATATTTTCTAATCAGTAGATTCAAATGGCTTTGGGAAATAGGGGCGCACATACAATCTTCCAGAAAAAGGATAGAAAATGCGACCCCTTCTAGTTGTGCTTATGATAAGTCTCCGCGAGTGAACAACACTATCCATGTTTTTAATTACCGAAAATAATTCAGGATCCCTCTATTTCGATTACAGAAATATTTTTGTGTTCCAATGTCATCTTCCTCACGATACAAAATTATTATTTTCAGTCACAAATTCTTGCTTGGAAGAACATCAGAAGAACTATTGGCGCCCAGCTTCGTACCCTGAGCCACTTTTAAGGGATTGGGACAACACAGTGACAAAACAAAATGCCAGGGGATAGTGGTCTCCTCCGACAAAAGACCCTAAGTACCAGGTTGCATCACTGAACTCTACACAGAATAGACCAGAAGGTCCCAATTGTAAATAAAATAAAAAATACTGATGTCCAATCCTCACGTGTGATACTGGGGAACACGTCCAAAAAGGTCCCCATGTCCACAATTTTTAGCTTCACTTTCCGGTCTATGTCAGCTTTCCGGTCTATGAAAAGTCAGCTTTCCGGTCTATGTAGAGTTCAGCGAGTTATTTTTGGTACCCAGAAACCAAATTAACTCGCCCACTCACACCAGCGTCAACGTAAAAAACCAACAAACAATACGTCCACGGCGGCATGACAAAATTCAACGAGATATAATTGTTATGGCTTTGCCATCTTTTTATATTCTTATACATTTATATAAGAAAGTTTCCACGACATCACAATTTGACACTTCCTATTTTGGCACCTAGGAGCAATTGCCCGTCTGTCAATCTGTCGAAAAGTTACTGGAAACTTTCTTCGAACTAAATCAGCCTGTCAGTCATGATATATCTCAGGGAGCAGAGAGTGGTAGAGGATTGCATTGTCACTGAGTATTTAGGCATCAACCGTGGTGTACCTCAGGGAACTGCTCCCAGATCGGTCCTATCTTCCATCATGGTGAATTACATTATAATACTCATTAATAATTCATGAGAAAAAAAACAGAAGAAATGTCTGTTTAATCAGTAGTTTTAAATGTGATGCAAAACCCTCCTGATTCACATAAAGTTTCCTCTTGGTTTTCTTGGCAGAAACCATGGCAACTTTTCGTATTTCGAGCAACTTTTTTCCGTTTCGAGCAACTTTTTGCATTCTGAGCAACTTCTAGTTTTCTACAAATTCTGAGATATCGGAGCAGCTTTTAGTGCTTAAATTGGCCATGCTTCCATATTTCACAATGTTTCAGTAAACAATTTGTGAATTTCTTGCGAAAAAGAAGCAGTTCCTCCCCCCAGGGGCAGATCATGGACGAATGATGCATGCAGCCGGGCTGCTAGGTCAGCGGTTTTTTAAAGAAAATACAAAATGCCGGACGAAGATTCACACTCCACTGATTCGAGTGTTTCAGGTGACGAAGGTCATTAAGATCCTTTGAGGGTAGCCGCAGAAGCAGGGGAAAGACTGAGTACACCAGCACAAGCGGCGATTTTAAGAGAGCGCAAAGTGCAAACAAATCCAGCTGAAAAAAAAGCGAAATGTCCGCCGCACAGCCGATCCAAATGTGAGTGCTTGGAATAGATTAAATCAGTTCAAAGGAGAGCATCTTACTGTAGTGTCGGGTAAACTCAGATGCGACGCATAAAAGGAAACTGTGTCTGAAAAAAAGCTCTGTTATGAAGCACACTGCATCCCAGAAACATATTAAATCAAAGACAGTTACTGCGAAAAGCAAGAAAAAAGACCAGAGTATTGTAGACCTGATGAAAAGAAATGACGAATGAATGAATCCAAAAGGATCAACATTACCCGAAGACATGAGACTGTATCGATTCGAGCTTGTAGAGTCTTTGCTGACTGCAGGAGTTCCCATATCGAAAGTGGACAATCTGAGGCCTTTTCTTGAAAAATATGGCCACCGTCTGACATCCTCAAGTCATTTGACTGAACTCATCCCCCTCATTCTCAAGAGAGAAAAGGACTGTGTTAAATCTGAAATTGCTACAGGTGATAATTTCTCAGTTATTTTTTACAAAAGCACCAGGCTTGGGGAGGCTTTGCTATTGTGGTGCGCTTTATTGATAACCAGTGGCTTATACAACAGAGGCTTGCGAAGCTGGAGGTTCTTGCAAAGAGCATGAATGCGGAAGAACTTGCTCAGCATTTAATCCAATGTTTGGCTGTTGAGTGCATTATTTGTTCCGATCAACTTTTGGCATCAATGAGGGATGGTGCGGCAGTGAATCAAGCTGGTCTGTGTAAAGTCAGTTTTTTATTTCCCAACATGCTTAATGTTACATGTTTTTCTCACACGATTGACAATGTTGGAAAGCACTTCGAATTTGGTGTACTGAACACATTTTCTAGGTACTGGAATACCATGTTCTCGCTCAGTCCAGCTGCCCGCATAGCATGGAAAACAAGGACAGGAAATGCAATGCGTCTAAGCTCAGAAATGAGGTGGTGGAGAAAGTGGGAAGTCCTGGATCTAGAAATGTAGTAAATTGGGGATGTGGTGCCTTTTTTAAGAGAAAATGAACACCTGGCTTCCTCTAGTCAAAGGCATCTCTTGGAGCTCTTTGATTACCCAATCAGTGCTCGTGACTTAGAAATTAAACTTGCTGCAATGATTGATGCTGGCCAACACTTTGTTTCAGCAACATATTATCTTGAAGGAGATGGTTCTCTTGCTTTTAGTTGCTATGAGCGATTATCTGCATTAGCCCATGCAGTAGCTGTGGACTCTTATCCCAACACTGAGGCAAAAGCTCGCGAGCATGCTGGTGGGAATGTACCACTATATAACCGGCTAGTTGGTCATGGCAAGGCTTGCTAAACCCCAAGGTTTAGGTTTTATCAACAGAAATTCAGTGGTGGTGAATTCCACACAACGGTACGTGCATTCCGAGCTGCCAAATATTGCTACCCAATGAAAGTACGGGAACTACGCCCCACTGCTGCTTCAGTTGAAGGGCTTAAGGTTTTTCCTTTCCTTAACAATGATGCTACAATTGCCGGGCTTGTACGAGAGCTTCCTCACTATCTTGCCATTGCTGATGGTGCAGTTGTCGAATCAGAAGAGGGAAAAGTGCGGTGGTGGTCATCACAAGAATGGGCTCTTCCAAACTGGTCAGCAGCTGTTTGGAAGATTTTACTGATTCAACCAAGCTCAGCCTCAGCGGAACGTGTCTTCACTATTCTTCAGAACACGTTTTCAAAGCAGCAAGATGCTGCACTAGAAGAGACTGTTGAGGCATCAATCATGCTGCGATATAATGGCAACAGGCGAAGCGTCTTACCTTGATGAGCTACATGTCAGTGCTGTTGTTTACAAATCCATGCCCAGAGGTAAAAAATTTTAAGATAGCATTTATTTGAGAGTCACTAAATAGGTTATCTGTTGATAAGTTTGATACAATATTGTTTACATATAGATAGATAAATATTGAGTTTTTGTTGTCAGTCACTAAGACAGTCCCTTCAAAGTGATGTGTATTTCTATGTGCTGTAGTCTGGTACAACATAAGTCTGTTTTAATTAAGGTCAAGATTACATGTTTTTAGCAACTCTGATTGCAGTTAAGTTGCATGAAAATGGTTAGAAATCTTGACCTTGAACAGCAACGACAATTTTATTGGCTCATACTAGAATTTTTACAAGATTAATATTGAGATTGATGCGTAGTATTTACTAATACGTATTTTGAACAAATTTATTTAGCGACGCTGGTTACAACGCAAAATTGCACAAAAATGCTTAGAAATGTTACTTTTGTTGTACATATGGCATATTTTTGCATCAGACCAAATAAAAGAAGAGAGAAACTAAAAAACGTTTTTGTTTTTTTAAGCAACTTTTGAGCAACTTTTTGAGAAATTCCGGGCAACTTTTTGGGAAATCTCGAGAAACTTGTCGAAAGCCCTATACATGAATCATGCATGCGTTTAGTACACTTTCTTTGAGACACCAACTAGCGCATGTTACATATGAGAGCATATGAACTTGTTGACGTTGAAAAATTGTTATCTCCTTTCTTTGTACTTTATGTCAACCGTTATATAGATTATGTGAAAAAATACAACGAGGCCTACCTCTTGAAGATTGCAGTCTGGCAATCGAATGCTCGTGAAAATAAAACATATCTTATTGGTCAGAGAGCGTTTAACTTGTTTATTAGACTTGGTGTCGTTAAAAATTTTTGAAGAAGTTGCTATCTCAGAGTACAAAAAAGGTTTTAGTAAAACACCTCAAGGAACATCGAGCTTTACTCAAAAAAGTGTCTGAGCCTAACCTACGATTTGCCGCCCGAGTTCCAGTAGCTGAATGGGTTGAGAGTTAGGAGGTTGCCGTACTTGTTAAGTTGTTCAGAAATTTTTCCCAGGAAATAGCTCAAAGAACATCTTCAAAATGTAAACTTGGAGTTACCCACTTAAAATGACGACATATTTAAAAGAAGCAGGCTCACCCGTTTCTGGACTAAGTGCACCGTCCGAGTCGCGCGAGTCGTGTCAAAAATTTCACGGACGACCCGTACGATTATATGAGAACATTTCTGAGACGACCGGGGTGATTTCGAGCGACCCACACGACTGCGACGACCGGGGTCGCTTGGATAGAGCTGTGTTCTATCCGGATGACTGGGACGATCGTGAAAAAGCGAAAACAATCATATGAGAACTGCTCTCAGGCGACCGGCGCGACTGTATCGACCCTATTATCCACATCTATCCCCAAATGTACTATTTGTTCCCGCTATTCTGTGAACCGCAAGATACAAAATGGCAGAAACAACTGAGTTGAACTCGAGTTTATTTATGGAAGCAGTTCAACGGTATGAATGTCTTTATAATAAGTTTTCTCTTTTCGTGATTACAAGAATAAGTTTACGCGCATGAATTGCTGGAAGGCAATTGGTGAACAATTTAATATCGAACCGGCAGAAGCAGAGAAGAAATACAAAAATATAGGGAGTGCATATTGCCGATATTTAAAGAAAAAGAGATGTGTGTCGTCAGGCTCTGGGCGCGATGCTGTCCCAGTTCCTACAGAATTCAGCAAATTAGATTGGCTAGTTGCCCATATAAGCCACCGAGCTGCAACAGTCTCGAATATGAATTCTTGCAATGAAAACGATGAAGAAGTAGCTGAATACCCTGAACGAAACGAATCAACCTTGCATGAATCAGAGGAGTGCAAAGAGGACAGTGAACGAAGCGAAGCATGCAGTCCAAGTATCGAGGCTGCTTCAACTTCTTCAAGCGTTAGCCTATCGGATCTGGACAACGATCAACAACAAAGTGCTCAGTCGAAAAGAAAATCAGCCCGGGTAACTGCTTCAAAACGACCATGGGCTTCACGAAATAAGTCAGCAAGGTTGGTGGATATAGACTTAGCTCTTCTAAAAACTGCTACATCGCTTGCAGAGAAAGCAATGAGTATAGAGCAAGAAGAGAAGAAGAGTAAAATGGATGATGAGGATGGTTTGTTTTGCAAAAGCCTTGCTGCAAGACTCAGGAACCTGCCATCGTATATCAAAGGATATACAAGGCTATAAATAGAACAGCTTATGTATCAAGCTCAGTACTGTGATATGTCATCAATACCATCTGCAATACCCAATGCTACTATGAGCCATCAGCCCTTCAATCACAACAACTTTATGAGCCATCAGTCCCTCATTCGTGCATATAACCCATCCTCTAGTAGCCAAGGTTTTGACTATGATTCCCATAGTCATAGCGTTAGCGCACATCTACAACCAATATAGATTTTGTTGTTCCACAACTATACAACATTATTTATCTACACATTAAATGGCTACTTTAAAGAGGAGTTGGATAAACCTTGTATGTTAATTGTTATTTTACTAGAAAAGACCTGAAATATCAAAATATTTACTCAAACTTTCATCATGTATTTTTTGACAAAACTTTACTTCTACATGGGATAAATTGTTTTTTGATGGTTTCTAGTCACTTAAAAGAACCTGATTTTTCTACACAGTGAGCACACTTCATGCTAGTTAAGGAATTCTACCACAATCTCTGACATGGCACAACTGCCAAGGGATCTCCCCAGCAGCACTGTTAAAATATCTCATGAAGTCATCTCGGGATTTTATTGCCTCAAATGTATACCGATTTCCGCCAATGTGATTAGGGTTTCTCATGGCCCCTTCACTATCCACTTCTGTCCTCCAATCACCAGCAATGATATTTCCAGTATTGTCTTCACTGTCGGTAAATCCAGCTGGGATGTAGTTTGCATTCTCTGTCAAACGTAGATAGTTGTGCAGGCCAACAGTTGCTTGCACTACACTCTTTGCTAAGTCTACATTGGCTCTAATCTCCTTCTATATATCCGCCACTTTGCTGCAAAGACTCCGAATGTGTTTTCAATGGTACGCCGGGCTCTTGACAGCCTATAATTATAGATCCGTTGGCACTGAGTGAGGTTTCTGCCTGGATAAGGCTTCATCAGCCAGGACTTGAGTGGAAAAATCTCATCACCCACAACAACATAGGGAAGGGTTGTGTGCCCATAGAGTGAAGGACTTGGGATTTGCATCTCTGTTGGTCGATTTTCAAATGCTTGACCAAACAACGAATGGGAATATATGCTTGCATCATTTGTGCAGCCAAAACCTCCTATGTCGGTACTGGTGAAACAGTACCTTGCATCGCAAGTTGCCAAAAGAACAATGCTGTGGAAACTGTTCTAATTATAATATGCAGAACCCCCATTCTTTGGGCATTCTATCATTACATGCTTCCCATCGATGGTGCATATGCAGTTAGGGAAGTTCCACTCTTCCTCAAATTCCTTTGCTATTTTTAACCAATCGTTTGTTGTCCAAGGTAATTTCAAATATTCCTGTTTCAGAGCTAACCATATTGCCTCGCAAGTATCCCTGAGCATTGTTGATATTGTTGACCTCCCTATTCTGAACGTAAATGACTGACTGCTGTGAGTCACCCGTTGCCAGACACCTTAAGGTAAGTATCAACCTTTCTGCTGCAGAAATTGGGTTTCTTGATCTGCATGGCTTCTTCTTCGTTCTTCTCTCTTCTTCGTTGAGGAGACATTCGTGTGAATCTAGGCAATCAATAAATTAAATAGTACTATGACTACTGTTTTATGCAGATGATCTCAAACGTGCATGTATTTTAGCAAAGGGTATGATACGTTTTCCAACAAAACCAAGAGCTTACCTATAGTAGAACTCCCGGTCGCCAAGTCGAAGTTATTGTACGAGTGTGTGATACGCTCCAAGCTCTTTTCGTCTTTTATATATTTCGCGAACCCAAAATCTACGCTTTTGACGCACATTTCTCTGTCTTCTCCGGCGCAAAACGGGAAGGACAAGCAAATAACTAGCCAAGAGGTTTGCTCTTTGATATATAGCAGCCACCATTTTTAAAAGTTTCGCGCTAAAAATATGTTGTCGTACCCAGTGAACCCATCTCTCGGCAGCGCAGGGACGATTATATGAGAACCGCAGTCGCTTGAGTCGTCCCAGTAGTCCAGGTCATTTTGAAATACACCGAAACAACTCGGACGATTATATGAGAACCAGCCTTTACGCAGGTGATGAGACCATGAGATTGTGAATTCGAAGTGGTGTCCGTCTGACACGTGATGCTATCGTGTGGGAATGATGCAATGTTGTCTTACATCCACCCGGCTGTTTATATTAGTTTTCCCAAATTTTCGGTTATTTGTTGAGTAGTTTTGAAACTTTCTACATGCACGAAACAGAGATATATGACAAATCATTGAAAGCCTAACTCCTCGAGCAAACAGTTGAAAGTCCCTCGAATGTCGACTTTCTCTCGGCTATATCTCCGGAACTACCGACATTCTTGTGAACTAAATGCCACTGTTTCCCTCAATTAGTGTTTAACGTTCGTCTAGTAATTTTGAAAAAAATGACCAAAATACCTTGAGAATGCGGCTTAATTTATCAAGAGTAATTTTAAAATTTTTTATGTGAATTTAAAATTATATCAGTTTTGCTAAGAGATTATGCATGACTATAAGCGATGATGCAATTAGATATAACTCAGCAGTCTGAATCAAATAATTATTTTAACTAAAATAAAGAATATTTCAGCTTACGTATCATTTGTACATCATGCAAATACGTTGAGATTGAAATTTAGAGACATTTGTTTTGGCTAGCGAATTCACGTGTTAGCTGAGCTATAGCACTCTAGCTGCTCGCTATTTATTAAATGTGCAATAATTCGAAAGGGCAGCTTGATCTTCCGTCATTTGATTTTTACGGTTTTTAACTTTCGGGATACTGTGAAATCATTCTGTCTAGCGGAGGCACAACAATTTTAGAATTCGAGACTGTAGACAAATATTCAGGTTAATGTTGTTACGAAAAGTGTGAAACTTCTCCGTCCGACCCACCCCTACTCGCTCCATTTGTGATTTCGTAATTACAGTTAATTAAAATAAAATAATGAAGAAAAATGAGACAAAACAAGAAAATCTCCCAAAATCACAGCGGCAATAATGGCAAGAGGACTGCTAAAATGCACATTCTGAAAAAATAGTTCAATTCTCCATGATCAGTTTTTCCTCAGCATGTTCTAACACTGCTGGTATGGCTTATTTTGTCTTCGTGTCAGCAGTGGTTCCATAGCAACTACTGGCAATGTTGCACCAAAATTATTTTCATCCGAGGCCTATCTGATAATAATGTGTCAGCACATGAAGAATAAAACAAACCTATCTTCTACACTTGTCATTTGCGTCTAGTAATTCTTTCCAGTTGTCAGAGATGAGGATTCACGATTGAGTGATAAAGCACTCCATATGCCAAATCTTGAAACAAAATTTTAAACAGGAGGGACAAACAAAACAATTAATTTGGCAAGCAATAAGTTCCTGCTTGTTTTGAGAAAACAGCTGGTACTATCTTGTTTAGATACTAGTATTTCGCCGTAGCTGCTAACAATATATACATAAAAGTTGTTAAATATAAACTGTTTTAAAACACCTCAAAACTAGATGTTTTAAAATCTATAGGCAGTTGCCAATGCGAAAATGTATGTACTTGTATTAACTTTTTGCTGTTTTGTGTTAGCTACTCGCATTAGCCGGTTTGCCAAGAGTTTTTTTGAGACTGAACAGCTTGTGAAGAACTACTCCAAGCAACATTAACTCTGACATCATGTGACGATATGTCATTGCATAACAAATTATCCTTTGCAAGAACTCTAACAGCAGAAAACGTTCGATTATTGTTCACAAAACTACTAGAAAACTATTGCAGAACCTTCATAAAAAGCCAGTTGGGTATACCCTAACTTTTAAAGATCATAACACATACTTGTCGGCAAAACCTCATTATAATAATAAATCGGAAATTCACCAAGGAATTTCCGTACGTTCGGTTAGATGTGGAGTGGAAGTCAGTAACGCTAGTGCGCTGTTCATGACATGAAAAATTTAATACATGTCTTTCAGGGGTCGATTGTTTCAAAGTTTGCGTTAGTAATCCAATGGGTATTTCATATGTCGTGCATAAATCCCATATTTAGAGGAGGATTATCGAACGGACATAGTGGGTGAACAACATTATCCATGTTTTGAACAACCTGACGTTTTAATGGATGAATTTTATCCAGAATTATCCCTCGAATAAAGTGATGCCAATTTTCGACAACTTACTTCGGACAAACAACCGACGGGCAACATAGGGATTCTCCGAAAATATGCTGGTAAGCCTGTGGCTGTGAGTAAATTATTCAACTCACTGATTCGTTTTATGACAAAGACCTAATCACGGCTGAGAATAATAAGGAAATCCAAATCGGTTCGCAAATCAGGACCAGGCTGTAGTTTTTATCGAACGTTTCGTTACTTCAGTCTGGTGTTCACTAACTCGTTCCGGTCAAGCAGATGCAGGTTAAAGTAGCTGAATTATAATCTATTGGCTATTTCTAATCCAGCGATCGAGTTTCCTGACAATCGTGACCTGTCGCCGTGATCAAAAAAGCCTGGTGTCCATTTGACCGTTTCAGTCACTAAAGCTCCTACTGACAAAACCTGGACGTATTAAATTATTCGTAGAGATAGTTAATTCTTTCTCACATTTAATCCAACTTTACCATCGAATGGAAACCCCTTCGAAGATCTTGGAAAAAGGAGACAGCCTGGCTGATCCACCTTATAGAAATTAAAGACCCTGTAGTTTCCGCCAAATATATTCCTGGGATGAATCCATAGGGCATAACACACTACCTTATGACTTTTATTGACTGGTAAAAATTATATGACAAAGTCTCTTAAATTAAAGATTTAGATAGTATATTCCTGTACCTTAGTCAGTTTGAATCACATGCTGCAATAGTCGTAGTCTTCATCTTCTGCGTGCTGTAACTTTTCAGTGCCCAGCCGCACACCACAGCTTGACGCTGTGGAGTTCTTATCAAGTCCCTTATCGACCTCGGATCGCTTGTCTAAAACCGCTAAGAAATTACTGGACGTACTGTTTGAGTTCCATCTTTTGTTCATTCAGTCTGTTAACTTTACCGGTAATTGTCGGTTGCTTAAAACCTTTAACTCTAAGGATGAAAAAACACAAAACAAGGTTATCAGGCCCAAGTGTATTCATCTGAATACGGTGTTTATTTCTGGGTTTGACTTCGTGAATCAGCAATTTATCGTGACTGTTTCTACAACCTTTAGTTTCTCTAATAAAAGACCATCCTAAAACTTTACTGTCACGTTCATGTTCAAACTCACTGTATTAAGCATTAAGTGTAAGTATTAATAATCATCCGGATCAATCGAATCGTTACAGTTTGTTTCAGTCCATTTGGGGGAACAAACAAACTGAACATTATAACAAAAACTTTATGGTTTAGAAGTCTGTTCTAAATGTGTAATACTGGTCGAGCAGCAAAATTTCTTGCTGGGATCATGCAAAGACTCATAATCCGAGTTTCTTCTGTTATTTATTGGTTCTAAATGGTTTGTGCTATTTAAATACTGACACTTAAATTAACCAACTGATTCTAAGCAGTTGCACCATGTCAAAGCCACTTAGTCTTGAATTCTTACAGCAACTCACAAGTTAGTGCCATTTCAACTGAGAGGCAAGGGTTTTAGAAGAAAGTCGGACACAAGTAATTTCTGGCAATATGAAGACATTTATACTCGTTAGTGATTGCCATTTATTAATAATTAACCAACTTGTTATTTGTTAAGACCTAAAAGTTACGAAGGGGAGAGTAATTGGAAAAAGGAAATGGCTAAAATGAAAGGAAAACTGCCCCGTACCTCACATTCAAGGCACCATGCAAACCTACAAAAGTGACGCCAAGAGTTTCGTACAATTACGGAGCTTGCAGCTTGATGACCAAATTCAGAAAACATGGCCTTCGCCGGCTTCGGCTTCGCAGATGTAATAACAGTCATCAATATTTATTTTTTATTGAAAGAGAAGTCGATTAACTACTTTTTTAATCAGCTGTACTCACTAATTTCTTCTTTCCTTTACACACTTAGGACGTTTCACGACAACTACTTTTCCAAGGTCGGTTTCAAACGTTGAAATTAGCGTTCAGCCATTTTGATTTAAAAAAATTACTGAGGAAAACTGCAGGCAGGCGGCGGGCTATGAGTGGGAAAAGGGCAAATCCTCTCTCCCCCGCAAAGGTCTGTTATTGGCGCAAACGCACATACAACTGTTATGGGTACTTATGGGGGTTGGAACAAACCCTGACTGATGGCAAGGCCGGAGAAGAAGAGGTTCATTAAAATATCCTACAATTAAATTACGAACACGTAACTAATACAGAAGTCAAGAAAACAATTTTACAAAACAGAAGAAACAGATATAAAAGTGGGGTACTGCGTAGCCGGTTTTCAACGACACGTAAAAGACCGATTAGAAAAACTGACGTTTCGAGCTAAGGCTTTTCGTCGGAGTATTTTTATAGAGAGAAAAAAACATAATGTGACAAAAATTTTTTTCTTATTTTGTTGTCACATAACTTTTTCTCTCTATATAAAAACACCACCAAATTTTCATTTCGAACGGCCTTCCCGTAAAACGTCCGTTTTTCTATTCCTAAATTCCAGTTGAAAAAAAGGTGGACTATTTAGTTATTTTCTGATTATATTATAATTAGTTCCATATATTGGAACTGAAGAAAACCGGATAATCGTCTACTTGTCCAGTACTAAGGGCCCCACTGAAGATCAAGAAAAGCTTGGAATTACGAAATATCTCTAAAATAAATAATTTGGAAATGTCAAAATACCTTTGAAATGTAGGTTTGGTTTCGTTCTAGATGTTTTGATAACTGAGACAATGATTGGCCAAAGTTTATGGGAACAAAAAGGAGGCACAACCCAGATCATAAGTGTCTTTGAAGGCGACACTCGGATGTAAAGCAGACGCCAATAAAATTTGCTATCTCGTAGGGCAATGTCGTTGTAAGAAACATCTTTCTCAGCGACTGAATCTGTGACGATGCGGCTGGATGAGTATGGAGCATTAGAGGCTTCAGGAGCAATAGAAATAATTTTTTTGCTACTCACGCGAAAAACAACCGAGAACACGACAGGTTCGTGTACAGTTAATGTTATAAGGGACGACTTTGAAGACGATTTTGAACACAACGTATGTTCTGCGAAAATTAAGCCATAACGTGTGACATCCCATTTGTGATAATATTTAACAAAATATCAGTGTTGCAGCAACAGGTTGCCTCAAAATCCTCTTGGTTTGTAAACGCTCGTGGCAACAGCAGGGCAGCCAGCAATGTTTACCCGCAAAACCAGTTTGTTTTCAAGTTTCCTATGATGATGTAGAAACAGGCTAAGTAAAACCGTAATGCTAAACCTTAGGCTACTCTGAACCCAACTTTAACCCTAACCTTAACCCTGGCCCTAATCCTAATCCTAACACAGGTAATAGCCCTAAAACTGACGGTCGTGAAACCTTCTCGTATGCCGAATTCGTTGTCCTGATTGTTACTCGCAGATTTTTGGGAAAGTTGGTCAGACGACATGCTAACGTTCGTCAAGCTCGTGTTCTCAGAAAAATGATTTCTGAGCCCAAGACTGGAATCAAACCCAGAACATTCTAATGGACGGTGAGACAGACGCTCTAATCATTGAGCCACCATAACTCAGATGGTGAGCTAAGGTGCAAGTTCGTCATATGTGCTGTCTAGAGAGTCTCACTAGTTATCAGAGGATTGCGGATTTGATTCCCGTTTGTGGATCAGAAATCGCTTCTCTGAGAGCACGAGCTTGACGAACGTTCACATCAGTGTCGTCTGTATTAACACTAAGCTCCCGAATGCACAAAAATTTGTATTTTACATTCAGGTCTCCGATTATTATCGTATCGTGGTTTCCACAAAGGCAGCACATATATGACGAACCTGCAACTTAGCCGCTCACCATCTGAGTCTTGGCAGCTCAATGGTTGGAGCGTCTCAACGGTCATCAGAAGGTTGCGGCTTCGATTGTCGTCTCTGAAATCGTTTTTTTCGGACGTTCGCATGTCGTATGCAATTCGTTCCTTCGTCCAAATTCTTTTAAAACGGGTAGACAAACCCTTTTGCTGTACTGCCATCAGAAAACAGGGTAAAATGTGCAATGATTTGAGAACCTGACAAAGCTACTTAGAGTCTCCGGTTGAAATCCGGAGTGTTGGCATGTAAGCATTATAAATCTTCTCATTAGTAACAATCAGTGATGTAACTATCATGGCTGATTAGAGGGGCTACTTGAAACAAGGAGTCAAGACGGTGAGGTTGAGGGTTCAGATAGTTTAGTTTGACAAACATTTTTTATTTTACGATTACTTGATTTTTCAAGTGCTGCTTTTTCTTTACTACGCCGCTGCTAACAATTGAGTGTACCGAAAATGACGGCATATTGGCGACTTGTACATTTAACCACAATCGTTTCACACAGTAAATATAGCATATTGCATGCAGAAAATATAATAAAATTACCGTAAATAGTTCAACACTCAGCAACAGTTATTAGGACTGATTCAAGTTTGTAAATTAACGTGGTTAAATGTACAGATGCCATCATTTTAAGCACTGTCAATGGAATTTAGTAGCGTACCTTGAGGGTTCAGAGAGGTTAATAGACTCTATTCCTCCATCGAAGAACATCATTAGGCGAGTGAAGACTGTGCAGTCATTCTATATTAACATTAAATTGTCGATTGGATTTTTGCAGTGAGAACTCAAGATGATCTGGGTAGTGGAGTCAATGGCGTAGTCAGGATTTTGATAAAAGGTGGACAACAAGTAACTTTACCATGCTTCTGTCAAGGGGGGGTGCGAGAAATGTAATTTTGGGGGTCCAGAGGCGTGCTTATCCAGGGAAATTTTTGAATTTTTTGAGCTCTGAAACCTTAATTTAAGCGTCTCCCAGGACATAAATGTACAGGAGGCAAGAGTGGTCCCATTTGCTGAGCACTGGGTGGATGAGCGTCAAACCGGTCATCAGAAAGTTGCGGGTTCGATTCCAGTCCAGGGCTTAGAAGTCATTTTTCTCAGTAAACGAGCGTGACGAACGTCCCTTGGTTGTCTGATATATACCAAGCCCCCACATGAACCCACTTTGTGTTCAGCTATTAATTGCCCTTCATTGAAATAACCGATCTCCTGATCACGACTTTTTGAGCCCGCACTTTTAGCTCAGTTGTCTAGTGCTCCAGCTGTATCGCCGGAGTAATTCCAGCTCACTGTTCCCAACACAAACAGTCCAGTTGAAAATGGCCGAACGGGACGAAGAGAAGGCAGAATCTGAGAACTGCAGTCAGATTCAAGTAAATTTTTTTACGAAACACAAAGCGTGAGTATACATTGGTTGAAAATATTATATTCACCTTCTTGAAAAGCGAATTGACGTATTTCGCATGAACCGAACAAATTGATATGGTAACACGTGGGTGCGCAGTTGTTAGTTTGACTTGAGATTGTGCACCGCTGCCTGTGACAAAATCACTGACAAAGTAAAGTTTATTTGATACTGGTATTAGAGTATCGTTGTACACTCAAGAGACAGTATGCAGATGACCAATTTAAAGGTTTCAGAGTTAACATAATAATAAATTACCAAACAGCCATAGGACCAGGCAAAGTAGGTGCAGAGGGTTTCACAGTAGCCAACGCCATCTTGCCAAGTAGGGCTGAGACAATGGCTAGTTGACTCAGGGACTTCGTAACGATTAGCATGATAAAACTATCTGTGAAATCTCTACCATAAACTCTACTATAAACAAGCCTGACTTGTGAGATGGCCATAACTACTGTAAAGCGTCTATTGAGACATGGGGAACCCTGCCTGCTAGAACGGACATTCATCCTTTTGGATTGGCCATTTGCATTGTATGGCAAAGTGTAATTTTGGTCTGTGTACTTGATATTTTTTGCATGCCAAAGTGTACATATTACATACAAATGATAAAATTTCTCTCATAAACTACTAAAGGTAGACAAATCAAATTTAAAAATATAGGATGCTGTATAGGCAGTGTATAGAACAGAGTTAGTGGAAAGTTAAAAGGTTGGTAGACTGCTGAATTTATGTTAAAAAATTCTATCATGATCAAAAAAATTCTATACATAAATTCAGCAGTCTACCAACCTTTTAACTTCAAACTAAATTTATGTTGGTTGAACCTGAGAATTATGTCCATTAAGCAACTTAGTTAAGCAGAAACACCTGAGGATTGCCCTCAGAAATATGATATTTTGTTATCATCGTTACAATGTCATAATCATGAAGGTATGATTTCATTCAACAATACCTTCAAAGTATTTCAGAACCAAGCCAACCATGGATTTATACCTGATTCATTGCAAAGTTATCAACAGGCATAATTTATCCAGCTTAAAGATTTGTGTTCTTTGACCTTTTTGATTAATTCCTCTTATGTGTTGATTGTTGATTAAATTACATTTGAAAAATCAAGATTAATCATCACTCAATAAGACCCTGAAGTCACTGGCCACACAATTATGATGCTTCTTTTCATATTGATAGGAAGCATTATTAATATATGTATGTCAGTTCAGCTGAGTGAATTACTGTTACATGTGTAGGAGCAGACCCAGGATTATTGAAAGAGAGGTAGCTAATATGCATGTCCAAAGGATGGACTTAGCACAAAGCTATGCAGACAGGGTGACAAGCCCTCTCAAGAAATATCCTAATTTTGGACATAAAATTGTCAAATCTAGCTCAAAGAAAGTGTGGTTTTTAAAATATTTCTATCAACTCCTCCACACATAACAAATGACAACTTCAACTTTGCTGCAGAGTAATGCTGTTCCAAACAAATGAAAAGCTCTGGTTGCTGCTGCTCACTGCCTTCATATGACAGTTCCTGCCTTAATGTGTCCAAAGTTAGGTATAGTGTGTTGCAGTCCAACTTCAGTTGCAGTCTGCAGTCATCAATATCTTGGTTCAGCTATCCCAAGTCTGATCATCATCATCATCATTGGAATAGAAATGGTCATCTTTTGCAGATTGACACATTTCACTTAATGTAATCACCATGTGCTCATACCAAATGACAATGGTTTCAAGCTAGTGTTTTGATTCATCGTTTTATCCACAAATTTTGTTGACTCTGCTTCTCTTTTTCTGGGAATACCAGTTTTGTCAGGAATACCAGCTATGTAGTTGATGAGACTGACTGACTTAAATATACTTATCCTACCCTATCCTAGTGGCAACCTCCAAGGTATTCTAACACTTTGGTGAATTGTCAAAAAATGTACGTAATTTCTGACAAGAATCCATCATATTTTAAATTTTGGAATTTTGCAGTGGGGGGGCAAATGATACAATTTATGGAAGGAAGACAGCAACCTTGATAGTTTGTAGCAGGTGCACACATGGTTTTGTCCACTTGAACTCCCTTCTTATTTGAGCTCATTTTTTGAGCTCCCATATTTGAACTCTTCCTACTTGTGCTGTATGACTACCTTCTGCAATTTTTAAGGTCAATCCTGTTCTAACAATTGAAATTTTAATCTATTTGTTCCTTATCCCAGTCTTTCCATCTTTGGTATTAGAGGCCAAACGCTTAAGATTGGTTGTCAATCTTTTACCAAAGTGAAAATTAAAAAGGTGAATCTAAAAATATTTAAGTTTTGATTGATTTTGTGATGAAAGCTGTTTCTTCAGCGAAAAATTAATCATCCGTGGTATGTTGCTTCCTTGCCAATTAATGTAAAGTAATAATTTTTTCTAGGCATTCGTGAAAGTAGTCAGGAATAGGAGATGAATGCCGTCTGCCAGGAACTATATTATGGCGACAGTCATTGCTTCTAGGTGGTTCTTTAAACTATAGTTGGTCGTCCATGTGCGCATGGAAAGCAGTTTGCTGGTTGACACACATCAGAATCACATTTACTAGTGTATGACAGGTTAATGCTCTATTTTACTGGACATTCTCCACACCGTGTTCTGTGTTTGATCTTGGGTCACGATGTCCTTTTGAACATTTGCTATCCGAACTCCGATATATCAATCATGGACCATGTATTTTTGTGGTATTCTGTACTTTTGAGAGCATCAATTTCCTCTTTGGATTCATCTTGGGTTCCGAATGGGATTTTTACAAACAGTCTGAGTGATACTCCCTTCCTATTGATTGAGAATAAAAGGCATAGGAAACTCCTACCACCCCAGCGAGGTGGTGTGCGCAACGAGGAATCGCTGCGTTAATCTAGCCATTTAACCTGAAATGTTAAAGTTTTTTAGATCCGAACTGTCAGATGTGAAGATGCCGATGGTCGCCAGCACTTGTGTCAGCTAATCTCTATTGTTTTCTGTGCAATTTAACTAACGTCGTATGCTTCACCAATACCCAAACATTTTGTTCAACATCCTGTGCACCATTATTTATGTTGACATTATCATTTTGGAATGCTATAGCTAAAGCGTCCAAATCGAAAGGTTCACCATTTTGCTTGAGCTGACATTCAGATGATGTTCAGTAATTATCAAAAAAGCGTTGATACCGATTTGTTGACATCGTTTGATGTTTCGATTATCGGTTATACGGGAATATTATGAATTAACAGCTAATTAACAATAGAATTTTGTGGTCACCACATTGTTTTCTGGTCCACTCATGGGAGCCTAGACGTAAGAAGATCTTATCTAAAGTCGGTTTTTATGTATAAAATACTCAATGACTAGACCTCGTCAAGTCCTTTAGAAAAATTATTGAATATCAATGTAGATAAAACCCTCAGAACAGTGACGCTTACTTAGTTCTCCCGAAACCAAAGAGAGGATTCCGTAGAAAAAGCTTTAAATATAGCCGTGCCATATTTTGGAATAATTTAACACATGAAGCGAAACAAGCCGAGACGTTGAATTCTATTAAAAGACTTACAGGCCAACCATAAGATCAAGTTAAGTCAATCTTGAAAGCTTTTGCTCTGTAACTTATTAACCTTGTGAACTTTATTAGTAGTTCTTTAAATGTTGTAATTATATTATTGGCTTTTGTCATGTTGTTGTACGGTTGAATTAAGTATACTGTGTGCCCCTCATGGAAATCAGCAAATTTTGTCGTTGAGGTTACCCTGTATGTATGTATGTATGTATGTATGTATGTATGTATGTATGTATGTATGTATGTACGTACGTACGTACGTATTCATGTATAGAGTAAGAAACGTTTCCAAGGAACAGCATCTTGTAAACCCAATGCTTTTTTGAGTATGTTTGTTACTCTATTTCTTCAAATTTTCGGTTTGTAATGATTGTATCTTAGTATGTATTTCTGTACATATGTACGTAAGCTTTATATAGGTTAGAGCGTGTTCAGTAAGGAGTTGACCTGTCATTCATGAATGCATATATTTGACTGCTAAACATTCTAAATTGTTGTCCTTTGTAGGTATACTGTACCACAGACAACCTACTCAATACCAGTGACTGTTAGCTGTGAAGATCTTAGTTCATTAATTAATAGCATATTGCAACGGGGTAATCCTGAAAATATGATTTTCTTATTTAACCTTACAAGTTCTTTAAATATTTAATTTATTTACACACATGTATTGTCTGTGCTTATTGGCTGTGTTTTATCTTTCAAGAAAACATTTTAGCAGATGAAAAGCA
The DNA here is from genome assembly GCA_036872915.1 of Nanipora kamurai. NCBI lineage: Eukaryota > Metazoa > Cnidaria > Anthozoa > Scleralcyonacea > Helioporidae > Nanipora > Nanipora kamurai. The sequence goes on along the minus strand of JBAHVQ010000392.1, from coordinate 347,726 downwards.
AGTTGAGTTTGATTTTCTTATTGATGGGCATTTCGTCACAGAAACGTTACAGAACCAAATTAGTTTCCAAAATTTATCCACAGTAAGTTGTTAATGTAAATCTGTTCTACTTCAGAACCATCCTCAGGGTATATATATATAATACCCTGAGGATGGTTCTGAAATAGAATTGAAACACTGCACCTCCATCCGTGGATAGCGTTAAGTTGTCGCGAGAATTTCTCGTGCACTTAAATTGGATAATAACTCGCCTCCAATCCCTGTAGA
>JBAHVQ010000392.1:332045-347359 GCA_036872915.1 Nanipora kamurai | reverse complement strand
TTTATCTTGCATGTATACTAAAAGTTCATTGTGATGTTTAACTAGGCTAGCAATGTTAAGTTGGCCTATTTTAAAGCCTTTAAGTTTAGAAAAGGGAGAGCTAGCGCATTGTTCTAGATGTATATTATTACTACTATTGCTATCCTCCGCGGGGTTAGGGTACAGTCAATCATTCTTCAAGAAGTTTATAAAGTTTTTCGCTAAAAGCGAAGATCCTTGTTTATTTAAGTGTAACCCATATGGGTTCAAATGGGTTGGCAAAATGTTCTTATGTATAATGAAGCCCCACTTATTGTTCGCACATACCTGCGACAGCTTCTTGTTAAGTTCTTTAATTTTAGTACGTATTACTAAGATCTTAATAATCAAATATTGCACAATTCGACAAATATCTCATGTTTATCATGTTTCTTCTACAGTTAGACACACTTTCTACAGAACTTACAGCTATTTTAAATATAGAAATGTTCATAATGGAGACCGTACTAAATGCATCCCGTAAACATAGAAACTGTAGGGAGCTGCCATAAAGTGACGTCATGAGAATCAGCGCGTTGTCGGTTCTACGGTGACGTCACACAAATCATGGCAGACTACACGCCTAAAAACGCACAAATACACGCAAAAATTTCACAAGTTGTGGCGGCATTGCTTGCTAAAAAATGTTAAATCACAGTTATCATGGATAAATAACGATGCTTTGTAGGACGTGCTTCAGGACGTGCTTCGTAGTTCGTCTTCAAGGACGTGCTTCGTAGTTTCAACAACGTTGTTCGGCATTGATAAAGCAGCAACGGTTGTTCGCGGTGGTTGGATGAAGGGAAAAAAACCACATTGACTGGGCAACTGTGTTCGCCATCGTTTCACTATAATTCGACCTTGTGAACGTTTTTCAGCGTTGATGGTTGACCAATGCCTTGACAACATTGTTATCAAGGCAGAATAACGTTGTTGAGAACATTGGACACAGGGTGCAGCACAAAATTATGAACAAACTTTCTATTTCATTTTGTTGATTTCTCCATTTTTCTTATTGAATTTTGATCGACGCTAATACCATATATGAAATACCATAAATGTTAATGTTTTTTATATCGACGTTATTGAACTTCAACTTAACGGAATATTTAAATTCTTGGTGTCAAATAATTTACTTTTAGCGCAATTATAATTTGATTGGCGTTGTTGAAGTTTGAAAGGCACTACTGAAAATGACAACCGCTCTAATGAACATCGCTTTCGCTTTAATGAAGGGCAAAACGTGTTATATTAACATTAGTAGACATGCTTGTTCTATCAATGTTGTTTTCCCTGTCCAACAACCCTGAATAACCGTTGTTGCTTTGAAGCAATGAAAAACATCATAGGTAATTCGTCAATGTTGTTTCCCCAACAATACTGTAACAACTACTAAGATCTTTCTGAACGTTCAGCGACAAATCGCAAAAGTAACAACCCTTCCTGTATTGTTCCCCGTACTTTCCCTGTAAATTTCTAATTTTTCCCTTATCAGTAAGCCGTTGAGTAAACATCATTTCATCATTAATGTGCACGAGTGAACATCAAAAGAGACAACAGCTTTAAAAAATAAACAACTTTCGGACGAGGTAGGTCAAAATATGGTATTTGATAGTGGTGACCACACCGTTTATTTGCCAACACAGAAGGTATATAATTGAGGCACATAAATTATCTGCATGACACAGGCAATCACGATATAATATGGTAACAGAAGGGAGAAAGAAAAGCAAGAGATGGTGAGGGGGAGAGTAAAGGAGGGCGAAAAAAGGGCAAGACAGACAAGGAGAGGATGAGGGAGAGAGAGAAACAGATTGACAGACAGTAAAACAGGTATGGTCCAACTTATAAACTCGCCCACTGACAAATAACAGTTAAACAGATGAACAAATAAACAAGCAGCCAATAAACATATGATAGAATGAATGAGAGGACCTACTTGGTACATCACTGGAGGTTTGTTGTACGGTGAAGCTTTTAACCTTCTCCTTCAACATGCTGTCATCATCAAGGTAAAGGGTTCCGGTTCTTAAGCAAGCATCAACACTGATGTCAGTGCACATCTCAGAAGATATCAACACAGGAGCAGCTGCAGGAATGTTCTTTCGTCTCATTAACTCAGAGATAGACGGTTTCCTTGGTGATTATTTAAGGAAGTTATGCATTAGGGAAACCACAATGTACAGAGTCTTAAAAGTACAGTACAACATATATGCAGTAGCAAAATAGCTAAATTGAACTATATCCCAAGAATACAGGGCTCAAAATTAAAAGAATCCCTTAGTCACCTAAAGGATACTAACAGTCACTTGTTCAAAAGTGTTTAAAACCATTATCAGCAGAGCTTTTGATATTGTGCAGTAATTTGGAGGTAAAATGTCTGGGGGGAAAGGCCAACTGTCCAGCAAATTGTGCAGGAAGACAAGCCTTAACAGTACTTTTTATAGAAGGCTCAAGCTTATCACCAACTGTAGTAAGCTACTAGTTACTGTCATAAAGAAAAATATTAACAATTCCCAGTAAGGCAATACACAGATGCCCTTACCAGCTGACTGCTTCAAAAAATAAAATAAAAAACATACTACAAAAACAAGCATCTTTTGAACTCAAGATTCAAGAAAAACAAGATGAAATTGAAAATGCTAATATTTCCGCTTTATTTCAAAGTCTTTTCAAAGTTTATAGACCCTGATTCATTGTTTGGCAACAGCTTGAATTACAAACTTCGCAGAGCATTTCCTTCAAATTTCTGTCAGTTTTGGAATGCAAACATTTGCCAGAAATGTTATAGATCAAGAGAATTTCCTTTGTCAAATTTTATGAGAATTAGGTATGCACCAATGTGTGGGGTTTCCTGAATTGTGCACAAGGAGAATCTACGTAAGGGTATGGAAGATAGATGTTCCATGTTTGGAAGTAAACAGGTTTTGTTCATGTGATTTGAGCCATATTTATTGCAACAAAAGCAAAAGAAGGCAAGAAACCTTGATTTTTAACTTTAATTTTTTAATTTATAATCTATATCATAGAGAAATCGGGTCACCAAAATGGCAACTGAACCAGAATTTTCAGTCAACAAGGAGGAAATGTTGGTCAAATTGGTGACTATATTGGTCACAATTTCAAGCCCTGGAATACCAGAATTTTTTGTTTGGATACCTGATTTTGAAACACTGAATGGTGCAGTATCATTGTTTGAGGACCTATTACCTCTTTCAAAATACAAACTTAAAAAGGCATATCCACTTTCAGAAGGAAACTTAGGTAAGGTTTTCTACAATCACATGTAATCAACCAATAACCAATCCAGAATAAACCTGGAAGATGTGGACATCAGATCTGCAAATTTATTCCTTAATGTTTATTAAAGTTTACATGTCATCAGCTTCTGTGTTCTTATTTCAGAAAACAAACTACAAGATTCTGATATGATGGTATGCAGATACAAGATCCTAATACTGTATTTCTTGGTGTATAAGTTGACTTTCTAGGACTCAAAATTGATGTCTGAAAGTCCACCTAAACTTATACAAAGGGTCATAAAATTGTTGAAACCATATAACAGATATCCTAGTACCAGTCCTCCCTATGTGTCAAGAAAATGGCTGATCAAGCTGATCAGAACACTGCTAATAAATCAATACAGCACCAACACACTCAACATATTTTGTTCTAAACTTTGTGCTTATGCAGTAAACACACAAACAAGCTTCCAAAATTACAAAGTTATCAAGCACAATCTGGGTAAGGTAAAGGTTGTTAGCATTGCCAAAAACTCAAGCAACTCTGCTGCTGCCCCCAAGTTTAGTGTTAATCAGCACTTAATCAAGACTCTTGAAAAGAAAGCTGACAAATTGAAAGAGTTACCAAAGGCAAAATGTGTCCATCGTGAATCAAAGTGTCATTTGTCTGAACTACAAGAACAGCTAGCAATGGGTAGATGAGAAGTTAGTAAAATATTTAATATAGAGTTGTAAATATGTTTAGTAAATGCCTGTACTATGAAATTTTCCATATTAGAATATGCACAGTTTTCAAAGATTTGCCATTAAAGTTTTTGCAAAACTATTCTGTATCTGCTAACTATTTAATCTGAAGGACTCGACTTATACTGAGGGTACTGTAAAATTCATGACTTTTTGGTCAAAAAACAAGGGGTCAACTTAGACACTAAGAAATATGGCATGATGGTATCCACAGGGTATACCAGCCATAAAATCCAATACTAAACCCTGATTTTGTATTCATAGTAGTGGTAATGCCAAATAATTCATAGCTCATAAGTAATTCATTTATATTTTAAAAAACAATTTATCAGAGAATTGTAATTAATTACCAAAAAGATGTCCATTCAAACCTTTTTTGGATAACTTTTTTAGCTTTAGATGACCCAGGAGTAGCTAAGATGGTCTGTTCATCTTCCTCTTTGAAATCACCATTCTGTTTTTTAATAGCCATTCTTCGCTCCATTCTCTGAATTCGGGCTTCCAGCTAAAAATTAAGAAAAACCATGGTGAGAAGTGTATGGTTTCAGTGTGGACTGGAATGATATGTAGTATAATTTCACCATGACTTTTTCTGTTTAACGGTGCCCAAGGTCAGACCTGTCATGCCTTTTTGCTTGTATTTTTATAGCAGACTGTATCTATACAGCAAAATTTGTATAACTTAATCTAATAAAATTGTAATACTTTGGCAAGATTTCTAGATTTCATTAAATTGCAACCCTGAATAATTATAGAATGTATTCTCTCTTACACCAACAAGTAATTCATTCAAACACCAATGAATATTACAGGGTTCATACTCTTTTGTCCTGATGAAATTCGATGACTTTCCATGACCTTTTCCATGACTTTTCTAGGTTTTCCATGACCTGGTATTAACCAATTTTTTTCAAGACACAATAATTTTGTGTATTTGTTCTGATTTTGGGTGTTTTTTTTTTACAGGCTATTCAGGGATTACAGGGAATTCTAAAATTCCATGACTTTCCAGGCCTGGAAAATGAAATTCTAAAATTCTGGGATTTTCCAGGTTTTCCATGACCCATACCAACCCTGATATTATGGGATTTGTCAGAAAGAAATGACTGATCACAGTGTTGAAAAGCAGATTTAGTCAACTTTGATGTAGCATTAACTGACATTTGCAAATTACTGTATTTTCTGGAAAATTACCCACACATTGTATTACCTGCACGTGCCAAATTTGGCACCCAAACAAATTTTTGTCAACAGATTACCTACAACAGAAAATTACCTGCACCCAAACCTAATCCCCATGACTCTCATTCTGTATACACAGAAATCTTCCCAAAAGGTAACACATTTTTCAATTTCAACTGGCAGCTACTGTACTCACTGAGCAAGGTGCTCATTTTTGTTTTTTTTCATTTGAATGCATTTAAAAGGGTTGGTTTTGAAGGCTTTTTTAGGATTTTAACTTATCTTGATTCTTCTGAAAGAATGTTTTCAAAATCTTCATCTTTCTTGTTCATGTGGAACAAGACCAGGCATCCAATTCACTGTTGACTGTCATTGACTTTGCCATCTTATTCACAAACTCAAAAGTGTTTCCATACAAACTGTACAAATGAACTTACATTGGCAATGTTTTGAGAACAACATGACCAAATCAGATTGGTTAATAGAACGGAATGCAGTAAAACATGAAGCCCTCAATAAGAATCTACTAAATTACAGTTTATAATGCATGATGGAACTATAAAAGTGATGACACAATGGAAAATTTACAAGATCACTTGGACAGATTGCTTCTAAATGTTTGGCATCAAAAAAAAAAACTGTCATCACATATTTACCCACACCATCCTATGACCTGCAGGAGCTTAAAAAAAGAAAAATCAACAGATAACCTGCAGGTAAAACTGGTATTTTTTAGTAATCAGCATATCTCCATTACTAAAAGTATTCCAAAGTAATTGTTTGTAATCAAGGGTAGAGGTTAGTTGGTCTCAATCATGGTAATTATTTTGTAAAATCTTGTATCAATGAATTTCTTGCTACTTTGTGAGTGACTGAATTCTCCAACCTTCTTAGAGACATATTTGCATAAATATAAAGTAAAAGACTGATTCTCGTCAGTATAGTTTAGTTTTCATATAAACTGTCACCATCAGTACAGATTTTACATTTCTTTACATAGCAATATGAAGTTTACTTGCTGAAAAATAGGTATTTTAACTTTTATTCAGGCACATATTAACTATTTTTAAAAAAAAAAAATTGGAGATACATGTACTACCATCTAGTGTCAAAATCTTTGATATAGATAAAAGGATGTTTGGTTGTAGTTATACAGACTGATTTGAACTTTCACAACATGCTGCATATTATTGAAAAATTTCGTCCAAAATTTATTGCAACCTTTTATCCCTGTTCAACAAGAGAAAAACAAAAACAAACTTCTTTTTTCAGTGCTGCACAACATCAAAAACTGATAGTCGACAGGCACTGGGTTAACCCAAATTGAGATAACATTTTTGTAGAGCAAAGACAAGTAACCAAGGGTTAACCTGGGTTACCCGAACCCATCTTCTGAGGAGGGTTTACCTTTAGCCAAACCCATGTTAGTTGCAATGTAAATGCAACCTGGTTTTGCTCAAGATTATTCTTGACTTTTTACTTTATAAAGCATTTTTGTCTTTACAGTATGTTCATCCTAACAAAGAAATATACAATCATAATCATGATCTTCAACATAAAGTTGTTTTTTTCACCTTAATGATAACCTAAATGAAACCAAATACTGGTCTGTCAAAATATAAATGGCTCTTTGAAAATACTGACTTTCAAAAGGGAAATTCAAGAAAAAGTTGTAATCTTATGATTAAGTAACAGTGCCAGAAAAATTCCAGGTATTTTTTCTGTGAAGTTATCATATGTATTGGACTCTTCATTACTAGCAGCTGCAAAGATAATGAATTTAAATAAGCAATTTATATTATTTAAACCATTCATATTGTTTCACTTTTTTCTTTTACTGTGGACTCAGTCGTGTACTTGATCATATTGATGTATTTTTGGTTATCAGATATTGACGTTTTCGAACATCGAACAAAAAGTCATCCGGGGCACGAAACCTGACACGCTTAATTGCGATCCAAATGTTTACGCAATGAGTTCATATAACAGTAGGAATACCGCTGACCGACAAAACAAATAGATTTCACAACTGATGTCATCTCTTGAAGAATAAAATTTCGCTTCTTCACACTATATCACCATTTAACTCAGCCTGGCCTTTTAATAAATAAATTTTGTAAACCTAAAAAATAAAACGCTACCTGTTCTTTTTCGGTCTTTAGCTGTATGATTTCTTTATCCTTCTCCTGAATTTGCTGTTGTTGCTGCTGAATTAGGTCCAAATGCAATAGCAGCAACTGTCGAAGGTGCGAAGGTGAAACGTCAGATTTCAAGTTATTGTTTGAACCATCGTTGTTCGTACCGTAGAGTTTCGTATCAGCAATAGCACCGGATTCTCCATTTGGAGTAACCGAGTCTTGTAACACTGACGAATGTTCGTCATGTTTGCATTTTCCAACAGAACTGGCGGATTTTGATCGGGATATGACACCGTTCCTTTCGGCAGGTAATTGTGTAAATGAATTCCCAACGCATTTCGCATTTATCTTGTTCGGCATAGACAGACTGTTCTCGTCATGGTGTGCATCCTCCTGCTTGCTAGGCTCCGTAGCCATAACCATTGGGAAAAAAACGTTACACACTCTATCGAACGTTTTCTTCCAGCTAAAATCTACACTCATCTGGCGACATCGAACAGCTCCTGGTGTCCCATGTGTCCTAAACAAAAGCCTCGATTTCAGTCATATAAAGCCACCTTCCTGTAAACTTCGCTCCTTCAACGTGGTCGGTTCGTGGTAGGTCCTCGCAATCGCGCGAGCAACACACGAAAGAACAACAGCTCGTTCGATTCTTCCGATCCAACGGATCGACTCTTCGGGCCTGTTCATACGAGTCAGGCTAGCCTGGTTGAATCGCGATCCCGACGCCTTATCAAATTTTTTTTTAGATCGCATTCATAGAAATACCGAGCCAGCCCGGTAACATGAGATCCCAGTTGCTACCCCTGCAAGACGGACGAATTTTTCTTTATATATGAATACAATCAACTGGGCAAGCCCTGCTTGCCGAGATGAAATCGACAACGTCAATTGGTTCGTCGCAGCAATTTGAATCTATAACGATATGTAAACCGGACTAGCCCGGCAGTAATATTCTCATATTCTTTCACCAAAGTGAGCTATCCCGCCTAGCCGGGCTAGCCAGGCTCATATGAACAGGGACTGAGGGACTGTTTATATGAGCCAGGCTGAGTTGAGTATCACAAAAAAATTTTTTCGACCGTAGAAGATGATTTCAATTAATTCTGTACTTCCGTTACATCCAAACTAAGCCAATTCTAATTTTTAGTACAGTTACTATGGTTACTCCAATGCCAGCCTGATAGACGAATAGCCCTAACCAATCTTAGTTTTTAGGTACTTCTTATTTTAACAATTGTACATTAATGTAATTATACACTCCCCACTTGAAAATCAACACATTCTAGAAGTGGCTAGCGTGCTAAAATAAAGTTTATCATTATCTTCATCTTTCATGGCTGTAATAAGATCTTCTTTAAACTAATTCTGGCACACTTACAGCTGTATATCGCTCACTTCGCATGTTTACGTCGAACTATTAGGGGGGCACAATTCTAGCCTTTAGAGGGGTGGCAGACCCCGGCGTCCCCTCGTTTCCAAGGGACATGTTTTGTGTATTGTGTTGAACCCCACAGGTTAGAAACTCGTTGTGGTGTTTGAGCTAAAATGTTAACCCAGAAATCCTTTCAGAAAGAACGGCTTTTAAAAGACTTTTTGAAATAATCAGTTAAAATAATTTTAATAATGTTTTGGTTGCTTAGGTGCCACATTTTCGGAATGGACGAAAGATGATGGAGACAGTAGGATTGATCCGTCGCATTCGATTCATCTTCCCCATTTGTGCAATTCCATTGTTGGACTTAGCTAGACCGGGGCTGTTCAAACTAAAACAAAATTTTGAGGCTGATCGTGATCGAAATTCCGATAATTTTACACAATGTAAACGGGCTGCAGCTCTGATAGCTGATACTAATAATGTCTATAGTTGAAATTCACGGGAATATTATGTATTATGATACGAATGTATCTCCGGATGTTCATGTTTAGCATTCATCTTGGAAAATATTCATCAACATCTACGAAAACATCTTCATAAACATCTACGAAAATATTCGATCAATTTAACTAAGAACTGTCGCAGAACACATTTGTCTGCATATTAAAACGTTCTGCAGGACCTTCTTTCTGTCCCCTCATTCCTAGGATTCGTGGATCTGCCCTGGACTCACTCACGAGAGTCGCCGTGAAACAGAAAATTATTATGATAGAATGGCGGCAGGAATGATACTCGGATGTACATATAATTTACCATCTAGGAGGTTGGTACTGGGAAAATATTTTTTCGAGGTTTCAATAACTTCCCGAGGCCGAAAAAAACTGAGGCTGAGAGAATGAAACTTGAGACTGAGAGAAAATATTTTTCTACACGGACCGACCAAAAACGGGATATAAAATATTATTTTTTTTTATCCTGCGTTGCCGTAAAACACTGGCAGCTAAAAGTTAAATGGAAGTCCAAGCTTTTTGTTAATGTAGGAAACAAAAAAGATTTGAGAGTTTCCTTCTATCTTTCATTATTATTTAATAAGAAGATCAATGAAGTGTTTTACGCTTCTTGACAGCATTCATGAGTAATAACGGGATAAAAACTGAGGCAAACAGTCAAATGAATTTTGGCGGAACTTCCTTTTACGTGATCAGATTTTGCCAAAAAGCTTCCCACTGCTGCAGCCAATCAAATTTCAGGAATACCTAGGATTCCGCCCTCTCACGGTTAAGAAAAAATAAAGATATGTTAATAATGGGTGAGAGGTTCGTACTGGAAAAATATTTTCTCGAAATCTAAATAATAGCCCAATGCCTTGAGCCGAGGGTTGTTATTGAAACCGAGAGAAGATATTTTTCTGTACAAACCGACCAAAAACGGGAAATAACATTAATTTTTTTTATTCTGCATTGCCGTGAAACACTAGCGCCTGGAAATGAAGAAAGTGTTAATGAAGAAAACCGGAATGATTTCACAATTTCCTTTTGGTTTTCATCATTATTTAGTGAGAAGATTATTGTAATGTATTTGGGGTAAAGTCATCATATGACGTAATCCGACGAAGAAATTTCGCTTACGTATTCCACACATGCAACATCTCGTTCACTCTTTAAATCCCTATCCGAAATAAGCTGTTAAAATGAACAGTCCTTACAACTGTAGCATGGTAACGAAGTATGTACGGACACCCTTAAAGCCCGCAAATTTTCATTGAGAAAATGTTTTGCGAAATGACTTTCGGGCATGCCTTTCTTTCTAAGCGAAAAATTTCTCATCGCTAGTAAGTTGAAATAGTATGAACTCTTTCCGTACTTCTTTGCGAAGTACTCGTGAAAGGTTTTCACGAGAGATGTTTTGCTGGGGTAGTTTTCTCAGTGGAAATTCTGCTTTAAAGTGACCAGCATACCTGACAACATTGAACATGAGACCATATCACACAGAAAAAAAACGGCTTTGGATAAATTCACATTAGGTGCAAAAATGTGGCAAAGTCTTTGCAATAACTTTGCATTGTTGCAAACTAGAATATGAGAGCTGTAAACTTATTTGAGAATGGAACAGATTTCATGTTTTTGCACTCTTCACAAAGTAAGATTTATAACGGCATAGAGGTTAAGATTCGCGTTTGTAGCAAACTGTAAAGTAAAATTACTACGTAACCACGATTGCCATTTCTAAGTGAGAGTCGAGGGTTTCAAGTTTGCTATCAACGTGAGATTTCGTTTTCATTTTTCTTAATGTTTTTATTTGATACTTTGAAACAACTTGAACAGAATTACCACACAAATGTTACAAAGTACAAAAGGAAGACATTTGGTCTAAAACCTCATAAATACTGTGTCTTGCATGAATCCCATCTAAATAGCAAAAGTCAGAGTTTCAGAGTCACCACAACATTAAATTTTGCGAGTTTCTACTGGCCTATGAGGTACCGGGATCTAGTAAAATTTTGATATATAGATTAATCTTATGAAATGCTTGTTTGGAATACTTTGAGGACTTTTTTGCCAAGAATGACTGGCATACGTGAAGAATAATTTCGGGAATAATAACGGATTCTTACAGGGCATATGACTTGAACAAATCAGTTCAGATGAAAGAACTTTTGAAATTATGAAGATTGCCCTTGATAACTCTCCCTTATCTCACATCGTATAATGATATACTGGGAAGTCGCATATATCTTTAACATTATTCAATTAAGTCCCTTGAAACTTTCCTTGTTTAGTGTCATGGGGTCCATACGTACTCAAGCCCGAACAGTTCTAACTCATTTCTATTGAGAACTTCAAAGACATACATGATTTTCTAACAAGTCGTTGTGCAATATAACGTAGAAAGTTAACTCATTTACATATTCTTGCAAGAAATACTAAAGCCCAACATAAAACACGGAGTAAAGGCATAATAAAGTTTTATTCTGACGATTCGTTGTATTCATCACAACACCTTCAGAGAGACTAATTACATGATTGCCTAAGCCGAGATATATATTTACACGGTGTAAAAGATCTCGGCTTAGGCCACCATGTAATTAGTCTCTCTGAAGGTGTTGTGATGAATACAACGAATCGTCTGAATAAAACTTTACTATGCCTTTACTCCGTGTTTTATGCTGGACTTTAATATTTCTTACAAATTAATACAACGAAGTGTCAGAATAAAACTTTATTATGTCTTTAATCTTTGACTTATTTACGTATTAAATAAATCTTAATATCTCAAGAAGGGAACTGAGATGAAGGGAGGCCTGAAAGCCCAATCTTCATAAGTTCGTAAGTTCTTTAATCTTAGATGGTTTCTGTTAAACTGATTTTTTCAAGTCATATACCCTTTAAAAGAACACGGGAATAGGGGAAATAACAAGAACAATGTGTGGGGGTCTATGTGAACAACCTAAACTTGCCAGAAGTTCCACCAAACTTTAACTATCGGCTCACAACGGATAATTATAAAAATAAATAAAATCGTGGATGCGAATTAATAACTTTGCTGACGCTAAAAAATAATTTGCAAGTGCAAATTTACCCAAGCCAATAAATAAATTCGTAGCTATGAAAAAATAAATACACGCATGCAAATAAATTAATTCACACATAAGAATACATAAATTCATACATGCCAATAATTTTATACACATTAGAATAAACTAATTGTTGAAATGATAATACATACGGTGCGTCATATGCATTTACATCATTGTGCATGTGCTGAAACAATGTGGTCTGACTGGCAAAGAACTATGCAAATATTGACATGAAAGTAGAGTGCTGCGTAGGCAGTATTGATAACCAGAAGGGTTGGGAAACTGCCGGAACTTAAGTGTAGAGAAACTGACGTTTCGAGCGAAGGCCCTTCGTCGCAGCGATACGTGAAGTGCTCCGACGAAGAGCCTTCGTTCAAAATGTCAGTTTCTCTACACTTAAGTTCTGGCAGTTCCCCAACCCTTTTGAGTATGTAAATATTGTTCGAATCCTCCTTGATACCTATATATGTTAAGACAAAAAAGAAACACTGAAAACAAGAGAATTCCTTCATATGAAGCAGAATGGAAAATCTTCCTTTGAAACTGGATTGAGCTGACCTGGAATGTACAATAATTACGGGCAGGTTAGTCAATTCCAGACAATAGAGCCACTTTGCTCTTGTCAATTTCCTAGTGTATCATGGGCAGATCCAGTCCTCTTTGGGAGCAAACGGACAAAATTACAGTTTCTCGTCACGCCCCAAATCAGTCCGTTATGAACCGAGAACAACGGAGAAGATTTGAGGTGATGGCTTAAAATTTAGCAACGACCAAACGAAGAGAATCACCATGTAAATGTATAAAATACATATTTAAATACATAAATAAATATTTGATGCTTTAGTCGATCCACAATTCAAATGTTATGGGTCATGCGTCTCATTTGAAACTCACTGCACGGTCAAATATTTCTTTTCAATTTAGTCCTGATTACCCATGATGCTCTGTTTTGTCGGAAAGGTCTGTTCATTGCGGTCAAACAAACGTAAAATATGCCCCCTGAAACTCCTTATAATGACAACAAACTAGTCAACTTATAGACCACTTGCACTTACTCCCCTGCTGGCGGAAATATGCACACAGACGGGTAGATGCAAGTGGTCTATAGCTGGATTGATTTCGCAAGACTTTATATGACTAACTTCCATTCGAATACCACAATTTATATAGCAAGCCAATGTACCGTGGATAGTGCAAAATTAACCTTAAGGATTCAGATAACTATAGCCTTTTGGCTATGCTTTCATTCTGCAGTAAAACCTGTATTAAGCGAACACCCTGAGGAAATTCTTTCGTGCCAGTTACCGTTTCACAGGAAGCTCTTTTGAATTAGGGGGCTGTCAAGAACATTTAGGGGAATGGTTATGCTCCCCCTGAAAAGTTTGAAAATATAGGGTCTCTGAATTACCTTCTGCATTCCAGTCTACGCAGAGACCTGTATAATTACCTTCTCCAAGATGTTACTGAAGAGTTTTTAGTGATGTTTAACTAATTATTGTAAATTAATTGTAAGTGAAATGTTAATTGTAATTTATTTCACAGATTATTAGGGGGCTGCAGCCCCCCAGCTCTCCGGTTGCTACGGCCCTGAGTTAGATGGAGGCGCCGTCTCTTATCTCTACACCAAGTTGGTGTCCGCTCAATTGAAGTTCTTGATCCCATTTTTTGAATGAAAACCACTATCTCAAAGAATATTTTTCATAACAGTATAGGCGAATTTTTGTTGACGTCATTGTTTGCATTGCATTTTATCTAATCAGCATAATTTTAAACTTGGCCAAGAAAAGAATGAAAGCAAAAATAAGAGGTCCAAATGACGGTAGGTTTAATAACAAGGCATTGGAAACTAAAAGTGCTGGAATAAGAGATAACCACATTTAAAAGGGTGACCAATTCGCCATAAACGTTTGTAAACGTGCCGTTTTTGGAAAATGAATTTCTCATCACATATTAAACTTACTCATCTCGTATTTTCTGTAGATGATACAATCTACGATCTTTACTGATAAATAACACGTTTTTGTATCTGACTATCTTAATTTTGCCAAAAAAATCGTTGGGTACTCTGGGTATTATAAACCAACAGGGGAAGATATTGAATAAACCAGAAAGACTTCAGTTATTTGTCTGTTCATATTCCTGCATTAAAACTGACGGGTGGTTGGTATGATTCACGAAATCCTGTTGACTATCAAAGTGATCTAGAAAAGGGAGACCGCTTAAGATAAGGATTTGCTTCGAGGTACAGCAATTCAGGTGCATGTCCGCGCACGTCCGCTCGAACAACATAGATCCCATGTTAAATGGAGGTTTTATTTATAACATTCATTTGGGATTCAAGTTTCCACGTCTGCGAATTAATTTCGACGAAATTAAACGTTACTCCGAGATCAAAATGTTTAACATTTATTGAGTCTACATACCGCCGCGGAAACAGTCCATCCATTCATATGCTCAAGTATGCAGAACCTTCCCAGTATGTACGATTTTTAAAATTACAAAATGTGAAAATCTTATTTCAAGCTTAATATCTTAAAAACTCAAATGGTTTCTCTGGATAAGATAAATTTCAGCTAAACATTAAAAATGAATAAAATAAATAAAGTAGAAAAACACACAAAATTAATAGCAAAAATATCCAATTCCATGTACTCAGTATTGGCTGGAGGAACCTTTAGCAGCCATTGCAGTCATCAGTCATTTTGCTTCTCATACACCGGACAGGCTCCTACTGCCGACACGCCTACAACTATGAACTGGTGTAACCTTTACGGTTACGGTCGAAAAAGTTGACTCGAGCGGGATTTGAACTCGCACCTTCGAGAAGCCGGTCCGCCGCTCTACCTGTTGAGCTATCGATATATTCACATTAAACCTACACGATATATTCACATTAAACCTGCACTGCTCAAGTCAACTTTTTCAGTTGACTTCAGCAGTGTAGGTTTAATGTGAATATATCGTTTCATATTACCCTGAGGATGGTTCTGAAATAGAATTGAAACACTGCACATCCATCCATGGATAGCGTTAAG
>JBAHVQ010000392.1:270844-287832 GCA_036872915.1 Nanipora kamurai | reverse complement strand
TGTGGTTTTGTAGAGACCGTACTTGTTGATATTTGTTTAAGTTTTGGTTGAGCCTTCATATTTGTACGTGCTACAATTGAACCATTCCAGCTGGCACAGATTCTAAGTAGACGTTTACGTAATGTAGTGAAAATCGCGGGAAAATATGTAGTTTATAGCAAGTGTAAGTGATGTAGTTCGTATGTATTGTAATAGTTTGAGTGTCATGTCGTTTATTGTAGTTTTCACCGTAAAAATTAAAGAGGATAAAACGCGTTGGAATATGTGTCAGTTGTTTGACCGCAATAACATGGAATACCTGAAATAGTGATGTTGGATTCCAGTGCAGCATTTGCCAACTTTGCAGCCAGATGGGAGTTCTCACTTGTGACTTCCAACCCGAGTTACCCAAAGCCAATGGAATGGAAGAGCAATTGGTACAAATGATCAAGAAGCTACTAACAAAAAACAGACAAGAAGAATGCGGACCAATACCTTGCCATACTGGCCCATAGGTCATGCCCAGAACTGAGGGCCAATCAGAAAAACTGACGGGCCAGAGACTTACAAACAAGACTACCCATGGTCAGACCACCACAAGAACTCCACACTCGTATCAGAGGCAGATTCAGGTTGGGAAGCTGACAGGTGCTGAGAACACGGTGAAGTAAATCTAGGGGGGTCCGGGGGCATGCTCCCCCGGAAAATTTTGGAAATTAAGATGTGCCAAAATGCGATTTTGAGCATTTTGGGGGTACATATGTTCATAAAAAGCAGCCATTAATTCAGGACTTTTAATACAATTTTTGCAATTACGACCAGAAAACTTAAAACATCAAATCATGCAAAATCATGAAAATTTGCAATATGATGCTTTAAAGAATAGCATAGTGGTTAAAAAATAGAAATAATGGTTAAAAAAAGAATAGTGGTTTTTCTTTTCAGGAATTTTTCTAGCTGTAATATAATCTATTGGTAATGTAGCACATCTAAAAATATGAAGTTGGTCTCCTGCGAGAGAAGACTCAGACAAAGTTGACCATTCCCTGGGAAATATAGTGCAATTGAACATAGTTGAGAAAGAATCAAATCTAGTGCCAACTGGATAATATGATTCAATGGGAAGCTGAACAACACTTGACAAAGCAAGCATACATAGAAATGATGAGTATTGGTGATCCGAAGCATTGCAAAGAGCTTCTGCAAGAACTGATGAACAAAGGTCTTCCATTTGGGAGCTCTCTAAAGCTGTATCAGACAAACATAAATCATTGTCGATTAGATGTATAAACTGTTGGTGGAAAGTAAAATATTAATCTTGTTCCAAAGATATTAAGTTCAAAACTTAAAGACATATTTCTTGGAGCTAAAAATGGTCTATTGGATTTGGAGCTTCAAATGTTAATGATCTGATTGTCGATAGTAGGAACGAATTAATGTAATTTTTTTCAAAATGATTAGGGAAAAAATTAGGTACAAGCATTTTTTAACGTAAAAACTCGGTCTTGTTGCGTAACTCTTAGCTACTCGATATCTATCAGACAGTTAGATATCGAGTAGCTTGGCCAATTTTAATATTACGACATTTGCATTCAACAGCTAACAAGTTTCCACTAATGTGGCTCAATCAATTGTATAAAGTGTGTTCATATTCTGTTAAGGTTTTCAACGTCTTTTAGGTTTCAACTAAAACTTTTTTTTTCCATCAGTTTTTCTCTGCGCATGAGAAAGCTGCTTAGCTGGTCTAGTAAAAGAGAGACTGAAGCCCCGCGAATCTTGTGAAGCCTTCTTCATTTTATTTCTCTATTTTTACTATTCTCTGAGCTCTTACCTGCTGTAAAGTAGTGAGGTCTGTTTTTGACGGGTTTCGAACTTTAGACGATAACTTCGACAAGAAAGTACCGCTTGGTGTTCGTGATCTTGGTGGATTTGCAAACAAGTCATCGTCTTCCGGATCATGAGGAAACAAGTGAAAGGAAGGAGCAGACCTGTTGCTTGCTAAAACAATTAAAATGAAAAGTTAAAATCAGTACAAAAAATATCATTATTAGACCAGTTTAGAAGAAAAATGATTAAATTGTTATTAATTAACATGACGCGGTATGACATGACATCACGTCACGTAATATGACACATTCAGGCAAATCAATCGTTTAAGGCAAGTGACAAGCCATATTTTAATCTTATGATTAACACTACGGAGCAAAAATAACATAAGTTAACTCTTCAGCGACTGATATTTCTTTATTCTTTTGTTCTTTGTTCTCTACTTTGCTTTTGTTTTATTCTCGAATTTGATCTTTGTTTTGTTCGCTCTTTTGTTCATTGTGGAGTCGTTACTACCGACTCCTTCCGCTACGAAAGATCTAAGAAAGTGTCAGAATTAGTTTTACATGTGGCGCATTTATAATAAATTGAATATCCATTCTCTATCATCTGAATTTAAGTAAGGTAAAAAATAATAGCAGTTTCTTTTATTACAAATGAAGATTTAAAATTTCTAGAAAAATTATTAGACCATTCAAACTAAGTTGCACTTTAACCTTCAAGCCGAAAATGTTGGAAATGGTCTCTCGCTCGTGCTCGAAAAATTCGTGCTCGCTGACTTTTACTAGGACTAACACTGGATTTTGAAATACAAGAAAAAGGTGTTTTGAAAGTGTAAGGGGTAGTCACTCTAAAGTCAAAAGTTCATTTTTTTTCTTAGAAGTGCTTGTGCGTTTCGGCTAATACCAAAAAGTACATCTAAAACTCATGCAGTGTTCTCTGTAATGGAAGTATGAAACAGTCGAGATGTTTGCAATGAGACAAAAATCGGTGCTCACAATTTCTCAGCGAGGAAAGTTTTGATGCGTCACTTTTCCTTAGTAAGGATAACTAAAGAGATCTATTTACTTTTTAATTCAACTACTCGTTTGCGTTCTTCTGGAGGGTGCTCTTTGTGAACAACAGGTTTCTTGGAATTGGATAGGCTTTGAGATTTTGCTTCTGACACTTTTCTTGGAGGTGTTTGTCTGTTGCTTCGCAAAACGGCTTGTAATCCACCAATAGCCTTCGCTGAAACTGATTCCTATTCAGCCGTAAAGGGGGGGTATTGGTTAGTTTCTTTCAGTTGAACATACTCCATTAGATCATATCAAAGTTCGTAAAAAGGTTTCTCCAGTATCACCGAACTTTATTCATCCGTGGCCTAAACAAACCGGGGTCGAAATACGGTTCCACAATTTAAGAGCTACACGGGTCCCAAGTCATGAACTTTTATAATGCCTTACTCAAAACAAGGGAGCTCGGAGTCCAAATAAGTGTAACACTTAACAAATACTTCTCTTTGACAAAACTCGATTTAAAACATCCCATACAAGCGATGCCATTTTTTTCTTCTTAGCTTGACGAGCATTCTCAGAAATCCGAGCAGTACAACAGGCGAAGCCATTTTTTGTTCTTCTAAACTTGACTCTCCTTTTCAGAAATCCGAGCTGTACAACAATGAACGGTGGTCTTATCCTCCTCCCCCTTACTCCATACTTTTTTCCCGCATTAATAATGTCAAAAAGCTGTGTAATGGTATGAATTTGTGAGTTTTTTTATCAAACCAATAATGTATATACTTAAAATAGTTTCAAATCGAGTTTCAAACTTTATCAAAAAGAAGTTGTTGAACGGAAGTTCACTTAGTTATCGTATTTGAACTCCATGTAAGAGTTATAGAAATTCATGACTTGGGGCCCGTCTGGCTCCTAAATTTTGCAACCTTATTTAGACCCTTGTTCGTTTATGCTACTGATGAATGAAGTTCGGTGGTGTTGGAGAAAGAGCGCGCTGTGCTAAACCACCATCTATTAACATTATAGCGCCATTATCAAGGAAAATTATTAACAAAGGTAAGTATAATATATATTTCATATTTGTCAAACTTGCAGTCGTTCTATGACACGGATATATGTTTTCCTTTTCCTGTTAACGTCAGTGTCAGCTATCTCTCCCATTACCGCAAATGTTCGAATTAGCGCCCTCTCTGAATAAGCACTCCTTTGATAAATGCAATCAAAAATATACACTATAATTTTCCAACTTAGTCGTATCACTATTAGTCAAAACGAAAAGAGGATAAAGGGGAGCCTTCGATATCTACGTTACATGATCCAGTTTCTATTTCCATATGCGCACATAAACGAATCAACACCTGGAAGAAAACTGTAGCTTCCTCGGCATGGTTCATAAATGTTTAGGTTAAAGTTACTGTCTAAACAAACTGCTATTAATGCAACTAAGCACTCCCGTTTAAAGTAGCGCCCCCTCCAATTTAGCGCCCACATATAAGTCAGAAAAAAATTCAGCGCCCCGGGCGTTAATTCAAGCATCTACGGCAAGTTTCTATATTTGTCATGGTTTATACGTCATTCACACATGGAGTGATGACGTTGCTTTTATATCTGTCCGGAGAGCCCTTTTATGATAAATTAATTTTACAACACTGCGTAGTAATATAGCAACCTATTACGAGGCAATTTTCCGGGAGGTCTCCACTTCACGAGTAAAATCGTTTGGCGTTAGACAGAGTAAAATATAATCGGTTGCAAAATTGCAACAGTGCCGATTGAGGGGTTAATGTACAAGGAACAACTAAGCTTCCTCAAATTTTTGGAATGGAGGTCACCTAAAAAGGATCTAAATTCTCCAAAAATAATTTTGACATTTTCAAGAAAAGTCTGAAAGGGATCTTTCATAGTTTCTCTTTACATCTGTGACATTTAGAACCAGAACAAAAAAGTT
Organism: Nanipora kamurai; assembly: GCA_036872915.1. Lineage (NCBI taxonomy): Eukaryota > Metazoa > Cnidaria > Anthozoa > Scleralcyonacea > Helioporidae > Nanipora > Nanipora kamurai. The sequence continues at coordinate 283,080 of JBAHVQ010000392.1, read as the reverse complement.
AAAACTATCGTTATCACATATACAGCCCTTGTACTCCCCACACAAAAGACAATCACAGTAACACATGTTCATTTGACAATTTTTGAAGGTTTCAGTTACATAGATATTGATCAACTCTCACCGGAAATTCAATAGTGGCTAACGAGTTCAGTTTTTCGTTTCGTTGATAAAATCCTGTTGTTCTCGTAGACGGGTTAAGCTACGAAAACATAAAAACAAACAAATTATTATTTACTTATAGGGAGAACATAAACTCACAATTGTCAAGAAAAATAATTCCACAACAGCGTAGTCACATTGATGTACACCACTTTTAAAGTGCCCATGAAGGGAATAAAATTGTGTTTCTTAATTTTTTTTCTTTCGAAGGTTAATTCGGAGCAACGGGGAACCCCACTCCAATTATTTCCATATAATTTACCGTTGTATGCATTTAAATTAGCTTGACGACGACGCAAGTAGATATGCTTTAGTAGAAAAATGTTAATGGGTTAATCCTTTATAACCTCACATGGACAATGACAGATCATGGTTATAATATTTGAGTAAACAACTGATCAGATAGCTCTTTACAGTTGCCATGGAAACAAATTTGATGGCAGACTCCCATATTGTTATTTCATGAAATAATTTTCACGTTCGCCCAAGACCCGTTCCGAGAGTTGTGCAGGTTAATCGCTCGATACTAAATCCTTTACAGGAGAAAGGCTACCACTTATTTAAACTATGCATCTTATTCAATAGCAGCATGAACTCAATCATACTAGGGTTTGGAACCTAACATGTTGCCATGGTGACTAGATAAAACAATTTAACACATTGACGATTCGATTATCATTTTTTTTGAGCATAACGCTACTGTATTTTGCAAGTGTTAACTTTCTCACGAGCTAGATTGATATAGGATGTACGGTTTAAAAAAGACAAAGGAGGTAAGTTAGGAATAATAAACTAATGAGGTAAGTTAGGAATTATTAATATGCATGTTGGTCAATTTATCCTTTCAATCTTACGCTATTTTCATTTCATTAGGTTATGGCGGACATTGCTTGTTTGTTTGGGTGTTTTTATATCTATAGATTCATCTTGATCTAACCTCCATTTATCTAATTATTACTTAAAATCTTCAAGGCAAATAAATGCGCATGTTTCAGATCGACATGAAATAAAGAATTAACCGTATAATAGCATCTTGAAAACTCAAGATATGACTTAGTTAAGAACACCGCGGAACAGAAATGACAATAAAAATGGTTAAATATTTCGACTCTATATCTTTGACATCAACGTTTCGTTTGATGAGTTTAAAATTAAAATCAAAATGCAATCATCAGTTTGTCGTCTTGTTTATTGACTCATAACTTCGGTTTTAAAGATGTTACTTTTTCAGTGTCTCTTTTATTTCATAATTTTTCAAATTGTCGGATGGCCGTATCTTTCAGAACGGGTTGTTCAAACATATCAACATATCTGTTTTTTATAGATATGAATTAAGACCGATCAGGTAAAAATAAAGGCGTTTCGTGATTAAATGTTATATTTCGAGTTTTCAACCTCCAGTCTGCGGCCTTTCATTTTCTCCCAGTTGAGGTCCAGACATGTGGTCGAAAGCTCGAAATATAATATCTTTTAACCGAGAACACCTGCGGTGTTTTCCCCAGTTATATCCATTTTTCTCTGACTTGTGTTGAAATCAACTCAATCAGCCAGTCCTAGTTTTTACCTAAGCTAATACACACCCATCCTACGCGCAGACACCGCGCAGCGCGTTTGGCTTCAGGCCACGAGGCGGGTCCTCAGCGATAACTTTGACGTATCGCTTCATGATCAAATTAAAGTTGCTTAACGGATAGCTCACAGTGGAACGCCGTCGCACTTTTGTCAGCAGTCATAAATAAAATGAAACGTTTTCCAGGCTTACCTTCGAATTTCTGATGTACGTGGCCTCTTGTAAAACAGTTTTTGCGCCCCTTTTGGAAAAAGGTGTTTTCATCAAAGCACAAAGACATCCAGAATGATCTGACGATAACACTAACAAAAAAGATCAATTTTGCAAGATTTGATAAGATATTTTGCTTACTCGCAGCTCAACTTTTTAGCAATATCAAAGAACTATTAACAGGTCTTTTTTCTAGAATTTTTAGCAGAGTCGAAAATAAAATTAGGAAAAAATCAAAAAAGACATCTTGTGCGCATTCAACTCCCTGTATATTATCGATTCTAGCTGGGGGTTTTTAATTTTAGATTCAAAAGATGAATATGGACAATTATGAACAAAATTAATTGAATGATCAATGACAACATTCTCATTTTAACTATCCTCAGTAACCTCTATTTTAAGTGTCGTTCACACTAAGCGACCTACAACGACGTAACGACAGCGTCATGCGAAAGCGAATAACACACAGTTTACATCAATATGCCAACAGTGTGAATTTTGTCGTTATATCGCCTTGTTCAAGGCGACATAACGACACAATAGAACCATAATGACAAGAAAATAACAACATAAAGAAAAAACATGATCTCTCGTTTGTCTTTATAACGTAACGTCGCTAGGCACGGGTTTATTATAACCCTTGCTCGCATTCTCACAGTCCTTAAAATACTCATAAATAATTAACAAGGAAAACGCAAAAGAAATGGCTGATTAAGTAGTACACTGTAAATCAGATCACCAACATAGCTGGCAAACGTGCTTGGATGTATTTGTCTTTAAACTCTTTATTGCCAACGGTTGCCATTTGGCAGCTTATTCGTTTTACTCTGGCTAAAGCCAGACGATTTTACTCTTCAAGGAGAGATCTCCTAAAAAGTGAAACAATAAAGAGTTAACAAAGACAAAATAATTGCGTCCGAACTGTTGAGATTTTACTGTCCACTTTCGGTTTGCCTTGTAAATCTCAGACAGTTCGACCGCTCATAGTGTATTATTTGTTGGCTAACGAATAAATTGTTTAATCCATGATGAGAAAATTGCTGTTTCAACGTAAAATCTTAACCACGCATTTTGAAATATTTTAGTTGATGTTGAAACGAATAGTTGTTAATAAAAGTCTAATATTCTGCTTAAATAATGAATAAGTCGGATCTTTGCGAGGCGATAGTGTAATTAACAGCTATGTTTGAAATAACAATGTAAAAACTTTGAATTTTGAGAAACAACGAATCGTAAACGCTCGTCCTGATGTATACGATTCACTCACAAGTATCTTCAAGACATATTGCAACTTTGGCGAACGAACCGTGGAAAAGGAACGGTGCTGGTAAGGGACAATCGCATACGCCATGGTGAAGAAACGCTTGTGACGATTATACCGTAGGAATGGGCCAACAGATACAAGAAAAAGCTCGCGCCATAATAGTATCCGCTATCCTTAACAGTAAGAATTCACGATGTGATGACAGCACAAACGGATAACTCGACAGATTATTCTATAAGGTGATTAGAAAGCATTTTGTGTGTTCTTGTCGAGCCATAGAAACACTTATTAAAGTTTATAAAAACAAGACATGAAAAAACTTTCAAAAGTTTACCAGAACTCGAATAAAAGTTGGAAGTTAAGCAGACCTCAAATTGACGTTACATGTTTAGCAGTAACCAAATCGAGGTTTGGAACTTCAGCAGAACTCGAATTGAAAACACTTGCCTTCGGCCACGTGTTCTCCCCTCCAACTACTTCCCGTTCTAAATTTCTACCCGTAGTTTTGTAACTCCTTGGAAACACTAAAAATGTTTTCTATTCCCTAAATATAACATTGTATTTACTCCTTTACTGCTTTAGCTCCTTACGTTTTTCCCGCTTATTACATATCAATGAAATGTAGACGTAATCAACCAATTCAAGAGAAGTACCATCTGCAAACAGGCCATCCCAGAGTGTTAGTACGTCTTCAATTGTTGTAAATTCTCTCCCAAAAAGCAATCTAATCCATCGCCTGGAAGATAAATAGGGAGATGAGACTATCCTTAGTTCAAATATAGAGTTGAAGCTTGAGTACTAACAGTTTGCACCAGATTTCTCAACAAGGACAAAGTAAGTTACCTAAATTTAAATGCAAGTAAAACGTTTGCCTCGTTTTGGAAATTCTTTTGTTAAAGAGTATTTTTCCACCAACAAAGGATTTAGAGCAAGTAGTCTATACACCTATCGTAGGGAAACAGGCTTTTTATTTACGCAACAACGGAGTACAATATGTGACGGAAATCGAACGAGTGTGAATGCGAACGAGCACTATTTCTGGTACAAACAAAAGAGTAAATAAATACAGCACTATAGCATTTTCCATAGTGTAATCTATTTGTTTTATATTTACCAAGATTTTCTTTATCGATGAAAAAGCCTAAGTAGGCGAGACACTTTCCTACGGGTGAAAAAAATCGTTTCGCATTTCTTACCGGACAGAGAATTTTAGAATGACGTTTTTGTGCAATCAATTTTGAGATCAACTTCTGTAAGCAACGAATCGTGCTCTAAGGGGAATGCTTACCTTGATTTGAATTTCTCGACAACTTAAATAGCAGACAGCTCAAAATACATGAGAGGTGAATGATTCACCCTTGCTTAGTAAAGTAAACTTTGAGGCAGAAAAGTACGGTTATCCACAAGCTTAGATAGTAGTAGTTTTAAGACTTACAGTTAGATTCATATTTAAGCATAGAAAGGCAAGGTAGAAGTACACATTGGTTCTCAGATACTTCAGTTGATTATCTCATGAGCTCACTGTCACTATTTTTCTGTTAATTCCGTGATTTAGGGACATACTAAGGAAGGCACAAGTAATCATTGCTGCTCAGATACTTCAGTTGATTACCTCATGAGCTCACTGTCACTATTTTTCTGTTAATTCCGTGATTTAGGGACATACTAAGGAAGGCACAAGTAAACATTGCTGCTCAGATACTTCAGTTGATTACCTCACGTGCTCACTGTCACTATTTTTCTGTTAATTCCGTGATTTAGGGACGTACTTAACGCAAGAAATTTAGAGCAATTTTCTAATTATAACTGAGAGGATTAATCACAAGTCGATGATGTTATCGTAATAATTTTAGCACTGATGACCACATAAGACGTCTGGATACGCAGATCTAATTTTATGACACTAGGAGAGCATCAGAGAAGTACCTGACTCCCCGAAAAGGAAAACTATGTCACTGGTGCTACCTAGAGAAAAGACCTTTCGTAAATATGAACCACGTAACTGCCAGATTACCGTGCATAACATTAATCTTTTCGGGAAAGATTGTTTTTACCAAACTTACGCAAGAAATAGGATGATAGTACAAATATCGTTTTGGGATCACAGCATGTAAATACACCATATGTATTATTACGTATCACACTCACAAGCCGTAAAGTTGAGGCTCAATTTCAAAATCACGCAGATGGTTGTACAATACTCGATCATACTTCTTTAGCATACTCTCTTGAATTTTAATAAGTTTACGCACAATAGCTGTGGGCTGAAAGAAAGAAAAAGAGAGACATGGTATAAAGCGTATTATGAATAAAAAATACAACACAAATATATTAACTTTTGTCATATGCTGCAAATATAAAAATAATGTACTAACAATTATCAGGAAATTTGAGATTTATGAAAGTTTGGTTATGAATTTTGTTTTGGTTTTAATTGGCTCCATGGTATCCTGCTATGTCCATTTACTTCTGTTGTCAATATAAAGAAACAAGCACAGCTTCCGCTGGTACTTGCCAATGTTGTGTACTGGGTATAAAATAACAACTTGCCGATAGCTGAGTAAATCTGGGGAAAAATCCTAGCGAAAGAACGTTTTTTCTACTCCCATGGCATAAACAACCAAATGTTTCACATTTTGTCTGTGTTTTGTTCTAGTTCTAGTCGTAAATACGCATGGTATAATCTTGCAGCGTCGTCACAAGTCCATGTGCTCAACTTTCGATACCACGGTAGCACGTCACATATTTTTGTACTTGCGTACTGCGTAATCAGTTTTGCGAGGCTATCCCAGAGTTATCCTTAGGAGGCAACAGAATCAATAATCTTGCAACAAATTTGTAGCGTTGGCTATGTTTTGTGTTACGACATAAGATATTCCACATGAAGCTCTGCAATAAATATAAATCGACACGATTAAATAATATCGAGCAAGTCTAAACTAAAACCTGATACGTACTGGTGTTGTCGCCTGTTGTTGCATGAAAGGAGTAACAGATAGGTTAAAATTCTAAACCAAAAAGATAAAGGTTATTCAACAAGTACTGATATCTTCATTAAAAAATGAGCAAACAGACATATACAAAGACATGCAGAGGTACACCGATAAATTGGTAGGAAGAGACAATTGGATAGATAAGTGAATTAAAAAGAGGACAGGAAGTTAGACTGGCAGACCGACCGACAGACAGACAAACAGACGGACTGACATATATTTATTTCATTTAGGAATCTCATAAACTTACAATGTTTTTCATGAGCGAGTATATAAAACTATATACAAGTTATAAGATTACTTAAACTAGGAACTGAATGATGATAGTTCACGTTTGAATGGGGTTAACGTATTTTGTAATTTCGCTGACAATGGCAATTCATTCAACAATTTTGCTCCAGAGAACTTGAAACTCCTTTTCAAATTTTCCGTATTTGATTTTGGCGATACAAACAGATAGATAGAGTTAGGCTGAAAGTAAGACAGACAAACAGAAAGTGAAACTGACAGATAGACAGACAAACAAACAGACATAAAATATTAAGATTGGAAATGGGTTAAAAGTTTAAAATGACAACGTGATCGTTCAAATAGTAATTATTAAGTTAAAATATTTAAAACCATTAAAACCTACAGCGAAAACTTAAGATTTTGAGATAAAAGTACGTCGTGAATTATCCTAAGAAAACCAGTGACTATCAAAATTGTCTTTAGTTTGAATCTCATCTTCATTCATCGAAGTAATGTCACCACTTAAACAGACTAGCCGACGCCCAGAAGGTCCTGTATTTAATCAAACATGTGTTTGCACGAGTCTCTTGGCGAAAGGCCGTCGAGAATAAATGTCTGGACAAGAAAAAACAATCTTTTGCACAAAGTTTACATTTAAAGAATGTACCCTCGTTGGTCACAGCAGTCATTAAAGCATGTGGAACGTCACTACACACTATATTAACTGCAGACGAATAGTGGACGTTCGTCAAGCTCGTTCTCTCGGAAAAACGATTTCTGAGCCCCAGACGGGAATCGAACCCGCAACCTTCTGATGACCGGTGAGACGCTCTAACCTTTGAGCTATCACGACTCAGATGGTGAGCTAGGGTGCAGGTTCAGAGATGCTAGCTCACCATCTGAGTCGTGATAGCTCAATGGTTAGAGCGTCTCACCGGTCATCAGAAGGTTGCGGGTTCGATTCCCGTCTGCGGCTCAGTAATCGTTTTTCTGACGGAACAAGCTTGACGAACGTCCACTAGTCGTCTGAGGTTTACCAAGCTCCCATATGAACTCAGTTCGTGTTCAGCACTAAGAGCCTGTTTACATGATCCCGATTAGCCGGGACGGGACGGTAGCTGAGATAATTTTGATGTATTGAAATAGGTCAATACGTGTAAAAGAAAAGCACAGGTAAAAGAAGTGTTGCAAGAAACTAGGACGTCACTGATCAGACTCTTGAGTTCAAATTATATCCTTGTCGCTATTAAAACGAGCTTTCGTTTAAGTCAATTTGAAGTATATGACTATATGCTGTAGAAATAAACTCCAGTTGGCAAAATCAAATTCCTTGACTTATATCCATATATCAAAATGATCCCGGCTGGCATCCCGTCCCGGCTAACCGGGATCATGTGAACAGGCCCTTAGTATATTAACTGCGCTTAAAATTTCCCGGATTAACAGATGATTACTTTTGGCAACGTACAATAAGTTCAGGGGCTGTAGACTGGTATGAAGTTTTCCAAGATAATCAGTTCAGACTTTTCAGAAAACCTTTAACCAAATGTCATTTTGATAACGAGTGATTCTTTTCTTAACTAAGGTTTTCCACGCCCGCTCATTTAGTAGGGTACCATCTGTTACATAGTTATCAATACAATCCAGAAAATCCTCTTTTTCCAAGATGCGGAATATATCAGGGATAAAACCGAGAGTTTTAGTTACCAATCTGTTTTAATATGAAAACAACCGAATAATAAATAAAGATTTGTGAACGGTAGTGGACAGTGACTTCATCAATTTGTACGGTAAAGAAAGTTTTCCTTTGTCTATATACACTTCAGTTGTCCACATAGTCCAGTCTGATAATTTTTAAAACACAATTTCTGCCTTTGCCATAACTCCGAATTATCACATTTAAGGTAAGTAGTCTACAAGCCCATCAAAAGTAATCTAAATTACATAGAAAACGCCGTTTCCGAGGGAAAAATCTTCAAAATTAAAGTTTAAAGATTTTCCAGTAGGCATGTCCGAAGATGTTTCTACCTTTTCCGCTTGAACAGTTACCCTAATTTTTATCTTCAGAAGTTGGAATGTCTTCCTACACTAAGCTCAATATTTGACTTTTTTTTTTTGTTTTTTAAAAGAACATCTATATTCCATACGGTAATAGTTAATAATTAAGTTCATTCCATAGTTAATAACCATTTCTATTAACTATGTAGACCTTAGTCAATCAACATGCCGACAAAAGTTATTTTCTAATTACATCTGTAACAGAGAAAATCAGTATAAATATCAGAAAATTATGAATTACACGATTCTGCTTAATTTCCAGTGGAATAGAGCTATATGTATTACCATTCAAAAACATTCGATATGGACATTCTATGTCAATAATCTCTAACGTAGGATTCAGGACAGCCTCAAACATCCATAGCAACACAGGCGTCACAGGTATTATTGCAAACAGAGGTAAAGTTTAATTTTCGCGGGAATTTGGAATTTGTATAGGCCCAAAGTATTTGCAAAATATATTCAGTGAGCATATCCATCGAAAATATTACGCGAAAACGATATCATTTGCACCAAAATCAGGGGCCTGTATACTTATTATTAGTGAAAATATGGGCAAAAGCGGCCACTTTGGATTTTTTCAAATTATTAATTTTCCCCAACTTCCTTTTTCCTATGATGTCCCGGATATATTGTCCGAGACGATTTTTGGAGAATACGTACAACAGAAATCACTTCTGTTGCAATTTTATCAACGTATATCCATGATTTTTCATTGATTTACTGGACTAACAGACCTATACTACCAGTAACAGCTTCTGATATTGTAGTTTTACAAAACCCTTGAATCCACATTCGAGCAAACCGACTGGTTATCCCTAATGTGTGGAGATCTGTTTCCGACATATTCCAGAGTTAACGGCCGTAAAGCATTCTCGCCAGAGTGAGAGGTCCAGGAGAGAGATAGAGAGGGAACAGAGTCACGGAGAAGAAAGACTACATTAGAACAAAGAATACCTGTTTTCCAGCAGGAACTGGTGACTCAGTTTGAACATACCAAGGTTCGATAATATCCATAATCTGTTCAAACAGAGCACTAAACAAGGACATTTACATTAGTATCTTGCAGTGTCGCTTGATTAATTACATATTGATTGTTTAATCATGTTTAAAATAGTGTTCCAAAACTAACTAATAACGTGGTAAAAGAGCAATTCTAGCCGGGGTTGCTAACAGCGAGAGGACAAAATTTTTCAATTTTCCCTCAGATAGATTTTTCAAATGGGTGGTGTCCATATTTTAAGAGGTATCTTGTCTCCAGATGTATATTCTAATTTTACTGAACGAAAACCACTACAATACTAATAATATTAGTATATTACGTTTATTATAGTTTTTCATGACACCGTGGATAAATATGTGAAGTACCTAAGGATTTGAGCTCAACCGCCTCAAGGCTATACAAATTGTTTTTCCGATTCTCTTATTCACTATGGTGTAAATGAAATAAATCGCTACGGTTAATGCCTTTATTCTAAAAAAACTCTAAATTTTCCGTGTCCAGTTAGCTTGAAGATGTTATACAATGTTTGTAGAATTTGCAATACTTCCAATGACAATTAAAACAAGTAACAGAAGTGTCCGAAATAAGCACAATCAGTATTAAGAAAATTGTCTCTGTGCAGCTTCACATTTAGAACAAATCAATAAAATTTCCAACAACCTCAAAACTTCCCAAAGATTCTGAACTTTAGGGGGGCTTGGTTCCCTCTTCCCCGCCGACGTCACCACCTGATGAAAACAAAAGATTATCTACGAATAAAGGTTGATTTACTTCCTCTAGTTTCGGTTTGCAAGGAAAAAATGTTTATCTTCTTAATTTGAGTCGTTGATTTTTTTCCTGTTCTTGGGATTGAAGAAAGGAAAACTTGGGGCAGTCCATGCAGACAATGGATAAAAACGAAAATGAGTTTATGCGCGAATGCACCATAACTATCACACATTTTTCATGATTGTGAAAGGCATAGATTTAGTCACTATCTTGTTTGTTTATTTGCCTGCTGTTCCACTTTTACAAAGTAATACATTTTTTATTAGAAAATCCCTATAGTATCTGTTTTTTCGCGTCTGATGTCACGTTTGCTCCGTCGAGGGCTTCTTCAGTTATACAATTTCGACTGTTCCCTAACCAATTTAGTATTTTGTACGTCGTTGTGAAGTGCCCCAGTCTCGTTGTACCTTTATATCATTGTCTGTAAATAGTGCTAAAGACAAAAAGTTACCGAATTTTACAACTCACCACTATAAATGAATACTTACAATGCATCATATTCCAAATATTCCGGATTAATTAGTTGTTTCATTAGTTCACTAAAATAAAACAAGAAATGTGTTTGTTCATCACAACTGCCTGAGAAACAATCAAGAATTCTCAACTCATCGTATACCTTACGTACGGAGTAAAATTCTGAGGGGTTTCTAGTATCTAGTCCAATCAGTGCAAGTGGTAAACTTCCAATCCAATTAAAAAAATCAAAACCCGCGATTAAATCATTAAATTTCGTGGTAAATTTAAAAATTCAAGGCCCTCAGGTCAATTAAAATTTCTCGTTATTGTGGTACGGAGTTCAGATAAGAGCTACCGACTCCTGGGCCATGACAAGGTAACTATTTCCGATCAAAACAATTTACTTAATCCAGGAAAGTAAAAATATTCATGAAATTTTAAGATACTTTAACAAAGTTAACCCGTGTTTTCTAGATATCACTTTCAGTGAAATCAAAAAGCCTTACCACGCGAATAGTTATAAATCAAATTGGTCCATGAAACCAAATGAAAAACACCCATCTGATTACATTTCATTCGTGATTAGTGCTAAATACCCTTCGTGCATGTTGCCCCAGGGTCAAAGAGTTGTAAAATTATTTGTTAAATTGTATGCATCATGGTTAAATAATTCATAATTAGTTTATTTCGCATTGCAACGCATGTTAACAAGCAACATGATAATTGGCACTTTATATTTCATGACTAGGACTATGTCTGTGAATATTACTAAGACAGATATGAGTATGGCTATAATAGATATGAGTATGACTATGACTATGAGTACCACTGGGACTATGCAGGCTATGACTATGACTATGACGGTGACTACTACTACTGTGACTAAACTATTACTGACATCTTCAGTTGGAACAGTTTCAAAAGTTTTGTTTTAATCACATAAAAGATGAAGATGACGAAGTTAACTCGCCCATCCCCTCTTCAATGTTTTTCCAACGTGAATAAACATGACAACCAACTTGAATTAGATGCTACAAACACCCTTTTCATGCAGTTGTTAACTCTTCAATTTTAATTACAATTTGCTTGGCTCCTCTCTGTGCCAACGTTCTCCATTAAAATAAAAGCAACAAACACATGTACATACTTATCAGAGTTCTCCAGAAATTGAAATATTTCAGAATCGTATTCCAATACAAATACTAAAGGAGCAAGGATTTCGTGCATTCCCTGGAAACCAAAAGATACCATAGTAAATAATGCTTGTCAATATCCACAATATCCGCTATCCTAACTGATGGCATCTCACAGATTGTCCAAATATCCCTAGTTACCATGGAAACAAAGTCGGAATAATTTGGAGCTTTGGCATATTTTTCAGATTATCACAATTAAGATTTATTATCTTCGGTTTCCATTGGTGAATTTTACTGAAATTGGTATCGGGATATATATAACTACAGACGGAACCGTTTCGGCCTTTTGGGCCTCATCAGTGTAGTGCTGATGAGCAGGATGAAAGTA
>JBAHVQ010000392.1:230787-253328 GCA_036872915.1 Nanipora kamurai | reverse complement strand
CTCCTGTTGCTGCTCCTGTTACAGCTCCTGCTACTGTTCCTGCTACTGCTACTGCTCCTGCTGCTGCTGCTCCTGCTACAGCTCCTACTACAGTTTCTGCTCCTGCTGCTGCTCCTGCTGCCGCTCCAGCTGCTGCTCCTGTTGCTGCTCCTGTTACAGCTCCTGCTACTGTTCCTGCTACTGCTACTGCTCCTGCTGCTGCTGCTCCTGCTGCTGCTCCAGCTGCTGCTCCTGTTACAGCTCCTGCTACTGTTCCTGCTACTGCTACTGCTCCTGCTCCTGCTGCTGCTGCTGCTGCTACAGCTCCTACTACAGTTTCTGCTCCTGCTGCTGCTCCTGCTGCTGCTCCTGCTGCTGCTCCTGCTGCTGCTACAGCTCCTGCTCCTGTTGCTGCTCCTGCTGCTGCTCCTGTTACAGCTCCTGCTACTGTTCCTGCTACTGCTACTGCTCCTGCTGCTGCTGCTGCTCCTGCTGTCATTACTATAATCATTATCATTAACATTACCATAAACATAATTATTGTTATTAGCTTTTTACTTCTGTATATTTTGGTCAACCAGTCAAGTTTAAATTTTACAGAATTAATGGTTTACTGTACCACCAACCCCTTGAGATTCAAAAGATTAATCTGATTTTAAAGAATTACAGTAACAGCTTTCTCTCTGAGCAGGGCTTCTATCACACAAATCTTGCTAACAGCAGATGATTTTATTCGCCCAAATGATACCTCTGGACTGAGAAGAGTTAAGCTAATTGCCTTTCAAACAACCACTCCCTGGACTGCTCAACTTGCTGGTCTGCCAAGCTAGTACTTTTCAAACAAGATGTGCATCTCTGACATGCATTGTATATCAGTAAAAACGCTGCAAACTGTTTAATTTTATAACCAAAAATACTTGGATTCAATCCTCTTGTACACGAAATAACTTATTCTTACCGAGAATCAAAAATATCCACTGTAACTTTGAGCACTTCCTTTTTCGTTTGTTCCCGTCTCTTCACCATGTCAAGAATAGTGCTATGAAAAAAAGAAACCACTATACAATATTACTATAGTGAATATTGTAAGTATCAGCGATAGATTGACCATGCGGGAAACGTAGTCTTGTGAAAAACATAAGAGAACAGCATAAAATACGGAGGAAATGAACAACAAAGAAATATATACAATATTCATCAATTTCTAACGTTTCGTTGCCAAATTTGAAACATCTTCAGAGATTGAATTACAAATGATCAGAGTACGATGATGTATAACGACACAAGGCATATCAATTACAGGCGTTACCAATGGAAAAGTCAGGATAAAAATAAAAGTTACAGTGGAGCAAAGCAATGATAAGTAACAAGTAAGAAAGAATTGAGACGTAGAAAACAGATCAAAATAAAAAGAGTTGCGCCGAACCAATGTTGCTATTTAAAGATGGTTTGAGTTTAGCTATAAGTAGGCTTTCACGTAAAAGTAATTCGGATTCAAAGGAGCAAGAGGAAATGATCTTGAAGTCGTTGGAAGAGATAGGGTGTCCAGTAGCTAAATGGTGTGATATTAAATGGCAGTGGGAGGAGGATTTTTTTGTTTTTTGCCAGTAAGGGCCGAGATTCCCAAGTGGTCTGAGACGCGTGTGTCGAGGTTCCGGCAGGTTTCACCGACATACAAGGCTCCGCAGCCTTGACACGTAAATTTACAAACTACGTGCGATCTCAGACCGCCGGGAATACGGTCCTTAAAGGAAAAAAGGTTTAAAAACCGTAGCGTGGGTCGGGCGACGAAGCGAAGAGCGATGTGAGGAAAGGAAAACGAGAAGAGTTTTCTTAATTGAGTTTGAAATTGTAGAAAATGCGAGCCAGTATAAGGTAGTGAAAAATAAATGAAGCGCTTAGGAAGTAGGAACAGTAGATGGCTTGATAGGAGACGAAAAAGTTTTGTCTAAAAAAGATTATTAAAACTACTGTCGATGAGTCTTGTCGGAAAACCAATATTCATAAAAATTTGTTTGAGCTTTTCAAGCTCAGAGAGAAAAACCGAGTATGCAGAACATAGACGGAAACAGCGAATATAGTAAGTAGTATAGTACAGTAAGTTGTTCTAATTTTGAAGAGCATTTGAAATGATTTATGAACTCCTTTTGTAGGTTTTCCATACCTCGCTTCGTTCTTTAGTTACTTCAGTTTTTTGATATGCAAATAAGATGACTGGTGAAGTGATGAGGTTTATAAAGCATTTGGATGAATTGGTAAATACATTGCAGCAGGAGCACCTATATACTGTTGTAGTATTCAAACACCCTTTCACTGGCTACATTGCATCCCAGCCACTATTCCAGTTTCCTGATGCCTTATAACCCTACATTAGGGTATAAAAGTATAGTGCTGCATCGGCAGTATTGCATGGCTTGTAGATAATCAAAAGGTTGGAAACTGCCAGAACTAAAGAACGGAGAAACTGACATTTTAAGTGAAGGCCCTTCAAGTTTCACTCCAACGAAGGGCCTTTGCTCAAAATGTCAGTTTCTCCAACCTTAAGTTCTGGCAGTTTTCCAACCCTGTCCATTACCTAGATTATGGTACCTTTATTTCAAATTAAGGGGTGGTTTAACAATTAAAACTATGAAGCCGGAAAAATTTGTCTAAAAGTGGAAGTTCCTGATGCAAACCAGGAACCAGAGTGTATTTTACTGTAACACAAAGTTATCATACCAAGCTGTATTCAAGTCTCTCCGTAGCTTTAGCATCCTTTCATATGATAACTCTTCATTTTTTCGATTCTAGACAGTCAACAGTAATTAATCAGAAGTGAGAATTTTAGCAACTTCAAATTGAAATTGTAAAAATCCAAGAGTCAGGGTACAGCCAATATGTAGAACAGAGAACCTTAATGTTTTAAGCAAATGTATGTCACTTATGGCCGTCACTCAAAATGTCAGTGTATTCAGCAGTCCCCCTGCCCACACAGAATTCTGCTTTCAACTGAAATAATATTGTCTGAGAGCACAATCCATCCACACCATCTAAACAGGTTTAATTAATCACTGTTCTGCCAAACTGGTTTAGAAATTTTAAACAGAATTATTTTCACCTTTAGTTACAGTACAAAAGGTTAAAGCTACCTTGCACAGTTTGTTTCCAATCATTTGTGTTAGGCAACTGTCAAATGGATATGACAAGTTTAAGACTTCTTACACATTAGTTTAATAAAGCCTTTTCACCTGTTACACGTCTCTTGTTGCCAGTGTGCCATTAGTCAGTTTAACAATCTATTAACGGGAACCTCAGGTGTGAATGGATTATGTCTTAATGTCAATGATACATAATCTTACTAGTTGCCAACTTTCCTGAACAATGAGTATTAAATGAACTTCTGGTTTCTGGTTACTGGTATTGACAGTTTACTTGGATATTAATTTCATAAGCATGGGCCATTGCTAAAGATATTACTTTACCTTCCTTGTCATCATCTTTTCAATCCTCCTCCTAAATGCTATGTATGGGTCATTTGGTGATTGTGCATCTTTCTTTTCTGACTTCAATTGAAGTATCAAGCCGTTCACATGGTTCCTTTTGTGCTTTTTTACCCAGTAATTGTAAACAGGTTCTAAGAATTCTTCATCCTTTATCAATGCCTTGGCTGCAACAAATGACAAAGCCTAGGTAGAGAAACAAAATATAAATGAGTCAAGTCATAAAACACTGAAATTAGAATTTTTATTTTGATGTCATCCTCACTGGTACTGTTGCTATTCTTGTTCCCTCATTTTGTTGTATTAAAGTTGCTGTTCTTTGATGTACAGTACCTCACTTCCAGATCCTTTTTCCAGCTTATCTATCAATCTTTCAAAGTGCAGTTCAGGTATCTGCACCTAGAGTTGCCAAATAAGAATAGAAATGTAAGTATGGTTTGATGTAAGTACTTCTACTGTATATAGGTGAACACTCCAAGCTCCCACATGAACAGCATTTGTGTTCAGCATTCTGTTTCCATCAAGATAATCATATCCTGGCTTCTGTTTAGGTTGCACATGTGACAAACCTGTAACTTAGCTCACCATCTGAATCTTGGTAGCTCAATGGTCAGAGAGTCTCACTGGTCTTCAGAAGATTGCAGTTCAATCGCTGTCGAGGGCTCTGAGATCATGAGCTTGATGAAAATTCGCTGGTCATCTCATATACTCCAAGCTCCCAAATGAATGGCATTTGTGTTCAGCTTTCAAAATTACAAATCATTACAGCTACTTTAGTAGCCCCACTTTTCTTGATACCATAACCATAATACATTGCAAATTCAATGTCACCTCTACCACACTGCCATAAATGGTCTCCTCATCAAAGTCAATGTGCAATGTTTGCTCACAATTTTCAATCAATAAAGGAAAACTGCACACTTCACAATTGTGGGACAAATAAATTGGGTATCCATTCTGGACAAATAAATTGCCAAACCTTGTCTAAATTTTGGAAAGAAATCCAGAAGATTTTCTCCAGCCAATTTGACTCCTGAACCACCACTACCACTATCACTGCTAAACGTTAGACACACTCTTTGACTACATTCTTATCATATCATAAATATTACAATTATCTTTATTGCTTAAATAAACACCCACAGCTCTTCTTGAACCTTTGCCAGCATTAAAATGCTGGCTGAAAATGTTTTCAACTACTGTGTTGTTTGTTTTTTTTCCTACAGTAGTTAAGTTGCCTAATAGGTTAAATGAATTCACTTGCCTTGTCCTTATTCATGTTTGCCAACCATTCTGAGTCCTCTTCATCTAAGTCATACTCTGGCTGTTCATCTTCAAAACCTAATGCTAAATATATAAAAATAAAATACAAATAAAATAAAATTAAGATGCTGTCAAAAACAATTAAAATTAAACTAATATCAAATAAAAATACTCTTATAAACTAATATCAAATAAAAAAGAAGTATGTGTTTGTTATAAGTAACTGTACATACAGAGTAAGGTGCATGCAAATTGTTGGTTAGATTTCCTTAAGGCTTGTGGAAACATTTAGCCAATGGTATTTATTACACAGGAACCAATGAAAAAGCACTACATAAACATGTATTCAAGCTATCCTAAGTGAAAATACCAAGTAACAAAGAGATAAACAAGTCTTGTAAAGTCAAACCTAGAGGTATAAGCACATGATAAGGAAATTGCAACCATAATACATGTACCAGTAACAATTTTTTTATAATACAAACTGCATTAACCTTGTACATGGATGTACTGCTTTGGTATCTTGAAGTCACCTTCACCATCATCACTAAGAGAGCTCTGGACATCAACTGGCTTAGTTTCAGGAGTAGGGATTACTAGGTGTTGGGTATCACCATAAACCTGCTGGGCTGAAATTGCTCGCTGAAGATGATGTTCCTAAAACATGTGTTTATTGTGATCAATTCTGGTACATTGCTCAAATAATCTAAGCTGGACTTCAAGTATAAAAATACAAAGATTTCAAGAAATTCAATGAATGTAAACAAACATCTAGAAAAATATTCATGATATCAGACTGAGTGTATTAAGTTTACCACTGAGTTCTCTTGGTAATACTTTTACAGTGCACCCTTGTTTTTGCCATCAGAGGTCTTTGAACAGACAGTTCTATATTTATACTAAATGGTCACTTGTCATTTCAGAATTACATGCATCTCCAAACTAACTTCAGGAGACCTATGGGTAACTGTCAGTCTTTTGAATTCAAATTTGAAGTTGCATGGTTCAAACAGAATGTTTTGATTGTCATGGTCAATTACTCTTTATGCAGCACATGTAGTTATGGTAAAACACAGAATAACTCTTTTAAACTTGCACCTCCAAGGTAGTTGAGAGTGAAGTGAATCAACTTTGACAAGGTAAGTTGTCAAAGAAATAATTTATCTAAATGTTGTGCAATTTTATCCTAACTCACTATGGCAAATTTTGCCTGAATTTAATACCCACAAGGCTATCCTTTGACTGAAACTTTTAAATGTTGGAGGTTGTGACATACCCCTATTCCCTCAGTAGCAAGCCTGAAAATAATTTTTTGGCTCTACCCAACAACTTATCATGCACAATTCAATTTGAGTAAAGAGCTTGGTCAGAGTGAAGGGAAATGGGAATAAAACAGAGAAAAGGTTTCATATGTAAAGGAGAAATGCAACAAAAAAAAAATCAATCTAATGAAATAAAATTAATTGCAAAATAATTAGACTAAAGATGAATATTTGAGACCAGCTCAAAATTCTAATATGAATAGCCATGAACAAATAAACCACATGAAATAACAAACATGTGAATTTTACAAAAGCTTTACTGATGTTTTGTGCAGGGCAAAGTTGCCACCTTTTACTCACATGCATTTCTGAACACTTACTGTCGACGTCTTGCCTTTAACAAGAAAAGATCTCATACTGACAGCTTAAGTAGATGAATGAACTCGGGTAGAGAATAATGATTTTAGATGTTACTCTGAATGACAAACTATACTGGACAAGTAGAGAAAACTCTACTTGACCCCGTAGGGATTCGAACCTGTGACCTTTGGTTTACTAGCTGGATGCTCTAGCAACTGAGCTACAGGTCAAGCTGGGAGCTGGTTGCAAAATGATCTTACTTGGGCTTGATGTTTTGAAACATATACTAGTTTCCTCCATACCGAGACATTTAAATCCTATCTGATTTTAAATAGCTTAAGTAGAAGAATGAACTTGGGTAGAAAATAATGATGTTAGATGTTACTCTGAGTGATGAACCATACTGGACAAGTAGAGAAAACTCTACTAGCCAAAGTAACATCAGCCCAAGTAACATTATTTCGCGACCAGCTCCCAATTTGACCTGTAGCTCAGTTGATAGAGCATTGGACTAGTAAACTGAAGGTCATGGGTTTGAATCCCTGCCGGGCCAAGAGTTTTCTCTATTTGTCCGGTAGGCTTCGTCACTCAGAGTAACATCTAACATCATTACCTTATACTCAATTATGTACATGTAGTATTCTCTCTCATACTAGACCTTCTCATCATGCCATCTCTGCTAATGACTTTTCAATAATCACTTCTTGTAATTCAGCCTTTCTATTACTTATTGGGAGAGTTTACTCATCATGAAATTTAAACCTGCCCTCAATGATAACATCAAATCTGTTCCACTTGCCTTACTTTAATTTATCTTCTCACCTTCACCTCTCCTTCTACTTTTCTTTTCTCTCATTCGCTGATGTTGTTTCAACACCATCTAAAACTAATATCCTTTTAATATTCTTAGCCAATTTATGTAACTTCACTTCAAAAATCTTGCATATTGGCAACAAAACATCAGTAAAGCTTCTGTAAAATTAACATGTTTCTTATTTCTCAATTTATTCTTTCATGGCTGTTCATATTAGAATTTTGAGCTGGGCTCTAATATTCATCCTCAGACTACCATTTCCACCTAGTAAATCTCGGGTGAATGCAAAATAATTCATAAGATCCTACAGTGTTTATGAAAATCATTATTTTGTTATTTTAAATGAAAATGAATAAAATAGATAAGGAAATGCTGCATTAAAAAAGCTGTTGACTTGAGTTGTATATGAACTTACATCTTTGGGTTATCACAAGAATTTCTGCCAGAGGATGATGATATATCAATCCCATGGACATTTTTTCTTGAGTGGATCGCACTTAAAATAAGCCGCAGCTGCACCACCTTGATGCTGCCACATTTGCTTCAAGCAAGAACAGATGACCATATATACAACATAAATATGTCATAAGCATAATTCAGTTTTTAAAGGACAACCCACGGGGAGGGATGGCAGTACCAACAACAAAGCACAATCTCAGACTTTCTTGATGTGATGTTGCTATCCAAAAATTTAGCAGAAACATTGAAAATACATGTATGTCTTAATATGAAATTTCTGGACAAGAATTGAAAATAATTTCAATTATCATGTAAGCATGAATACCACAGCCAAAACATGTTACAGTATAAATTTTGATCAATTTTGTTTTGAAATTGACACTGTGAGATTGGTGTTACTTAATTGGAATATGCAGCTTTGAGGTCACACTGACTGTTTACTTTAAATGAAAACTTGCCACAAGCAAATCTGAACTTAACATCAGGCTAGAGCAACTTTTGATTGGCAGTATTTCTGCTTAGATTATAACAATGGTATGTCTGGTCTGGTAACAGATACCAGCCATTTTAGATTTCAGTGTTATGATCACAACAGCATTGGATTTCATGATGTTGCATCTATTGTTTCACAAACAAGGAAATGTTTGTTTTCTTTGTAGGATACTGATAAGTAGCTTGTATTATTGTTTGTACCCTTGTAGAGAGCCTTGTTGACATGTTATCTGATTCCTTACTTGCTTTACAAGCCACAAACTATTGAACCAATATCCATTGACACTCATGAACTCTGCTTAACATTAGCAATGGTTATTATAAGCCCATATTAAATTTTTCATGTTGTTCTCATTACCTAACCCCTAAACACCCAGGACTCATCCCTGTGACCTGTAAAAGCATCTGGCCTTGGTCAGAGTGAAACATTCAAGTGCTTTCTGGCCCCTTTATACATGCTCCTTGACAGGCGGTTATAAATGACAAGGAATATTAGGCCTTTACGCTTGATCACATGAAATTGTGGGTGTTAAAATGTATATCATTCTCACACTCAAAAATTTTGTTCATCAAATATAAATGCCATTTCCTGTGTTGGAGTTTAGATGCATAATGTTCTTTGAAAACACCCTTCATTTCATCAGCATTACCACCTACTGGCCTCTAACAAAATGATTGGAATACTGGTAACCAGTAGCAGTGCTAGAGTTTTTAGAATGGTTCAGAAGGACAAATTCCATGCTTAATGGTGTAAAAACAACAAAGCTGTCCCTCCAACTGAACCCATAAACAGTAGTGGTCCTACCTTGGCAACAGACTTTATTGTTATGTTTGGTAAAGCACTGCACTAGATTTGCATGGTTGTGGGTTTGACTTCCCTACCTAGGGCGCTACAGTTTTACATTCTTCAAAACTTTCCCCAGACGGGTCATAAAATGTCTACCATTCTGACACCTAAAAATTTCCTTCATCTAATATAAATTACATTTGTTCATATGATAGCTGGGATTAACTGAAGGACATAAATTATTTTTTTTAATTTTATTTTTTTAATTATCACTTCAATTGTCATTGGTCACTTGGACACAGTTTTCTTTATCTTGTCTCTTGTTTTTTGACTTCATCATTTTTGCAATTTCTTCACTCTCATGTGAAGCTGGCTGACATAGCTTCTCACATATTTTCTTGGCAAAATATCACAAGAATTGCTTTTAATTCATCATCAATGTTATATTTCTGAATTTATACTTGGGTAAGCTTCCTCACCACTGTATTTCAAAGCATTGCAGGTTACAAGTAATGCAGCTATATTCACTCTCAAAATGAAATTATTAGTGGTAAATATTGTTTTCCTTTCAAAATGCAGCTTATTTTCTTCCATATTAATGGCTCTATTAAACCATTAAGGGGTAAGGGCTTAGTTTCTCATTTTACTTTGACTAATGCCAGACAATTTTACTCACTTCAGGGATGCAGACCTTGAAATTAAGCTTCAGAGAATCTAAATCTAATAGATTTTCAGAAGCTTTTTATGTTGCAATAATGCTATAATCTTACTACAGTAAATGATTGAGCCTAATTGCATATCCTTTCTTTGTAAGAAATTCAAAATGAATTCTGGACAATCACACAGGCACAAAACGATGAATGTGTATGATCGATTGTGCACACACAAATTTTTTTTGGTGCAATGACCACACCTACTTTTTTTATAGCTACCTGGTTAAACCAACTGCAGACTATTCAAATTAAACCAAATTATTCTGATTGGTAATTTGATCAGTGTCATCTTGCTGTCAGGTTGACTTAACAGCAGGCCACTTTTCATGTGCCATGATGCCACACCCATATGCAAGTGTTCATTCTTCACTCAGAGTTACAAAGAATGAAAAAGGTCTAGACATACACACACAGATATTGACAACTTGTCAACAAGGAGATCAAAGAAATATGATGAAACAAGTGAAGAATTAAAATGCAACATTCAACGATGGAAATGCTTCTGGTGATTGCATGAAATGGCAAATGCTGGGACAGAGATGAACAGGAGGAAATGTAGAACCATGACCTCAGAATTCATTTAAGTAAATGTAGAAAAACCACTAGATGATGAACACCGGCCTCCCAGCAAGATTGCTATTTTAAGATCTTGCAAGGTGCTGAAGGAAGTGATGACAACACTGAGGAAACTGATGATGAAGAACTAGTCTTCTAGAATAACGTTACTATTTATCAATAGACTGCTAAAATAAATTAATAAACTATGAATTTATATTTGTTAAGTAGTACCAAGTAACCTAATAGGAATTATTAAAGTATTTAATTGGTTTCAAGTGAATTGCACACATCACACGCACAGATCAAATTATGCAGGTCTTTGATTACACACATATTACTTTGCATATTGACATCATCCAAGTTGATACTTGATTGGTTGCTAGTGGACTATACCTGATTCCAGGTTAGAGAAAATTATACTCACATTTCCTCCCAAAAATCAAATGTTTTAGTTTGTGACTTTGCATTTAGTGAGATGGGTAAGGGGGTTATCAATCAACAATATTTCAGCAATTTTTACTGGTATCCCAGTGGGATACCAGCCTTTCAGCATCTGGCACCCAAAATAAAATTCTGGTATCCTCAGCATACTAGGATACTGTAAATTTTGAACATTGATCATCAATTTCACAAACTCTCAGTATAACTGAGTGGATAGATCCCCTTGCTTTAACACATAAGACAACTGATATAAACAAACAAATGGAAGTTCATTTATTAAATCCGAAAGGTAACTTTTAGAAGAGCTAAAATAATATTATCCATTTAATTAACCAGTTATAAAATGTGTCAGCCAATCATTTATTGCACGGTATGTGAAAGTTACAGGCATACATCATCAAGAAAATCTTAAAACCAGGTACTTTATACTGCATAAGAATCACAATATTCTCACAATGATATTTCACAAATATTGAAGCTGTACACATAAGCTCATTTATTAATGCACTGCATTCATTAATGTATCCAATAATTTAAAAAACAAAATCACAGAAAATATTGAAATGCTTGATCAGGATTTCATGCATGAAAGCATTTTTTAAAATTGTCACTGACTTGATTTGTTTACATTTACTCTCACATTACAATTGCAATTGCATAAGATCAAAAAGATAGAAAGATAATGCTATTTCAAAAAAGCAGAAACAAATTATGACACTGTTATAATGTTATTTAAAATATGGAAGTTTTTAATTGCTTGAGCTAATAAAACACCAGCAAAATAGTTTGGTCAATATCCTTCATGAACAATAATAATTATTTAAAGGTCTCCAAACAGGTAACAATTGAATTTTGCTGCTACTATATACAACTGTCAAATGTTTGTATGCATACATTCATGAGCTTTATTAGTCAAATTCCCAATTTTTTTTTAATCCAAACCAATACTTAATATCTCTCCAGTTTTGGCGCGAGTTTTTAATTCACAGATTGTCAACTTCCGACGTAAATGAGCATATGTCACGTGACTTGTAAATTTCACAACAGTAGTAAATTCCGAATAAAAACACAAAAAATGTTCAAAAAATTGCCTTAGATCTTGCATCGTTGTCTACGGAAATGATTTCGAAGTCACACTTTTTCCCTTGGGATTACAACCAAAATCAGCTTTATTTATAACATAATAACTTACGGTTTCCTCTTCTTTCTCCATTCCCGTAGGCATTTGAGGCACTGCGCGGTTGATTGTAGATATTTCCGATAAATCCGGCAGTTCCTCCACTCTGTACACGGGAAGTGGCTTGTTTGAATCGAGCTGGCGAGCTCGAAATGATAATTTACTCATCCTGATCTTCTTCTCTACGAAGACAAGGCAGAGTTCGAAGGAAGATTTCTTCCACCACTTGGGCGAAGCTTCACAAGCAACAATATGATGCTGATTTTTGGTACTTTGTTTAACGCATGTTGAACGTGGTTTTGATCAGCTGCGGCCTTTTTCGGTCATTCTGATAAGGTTATGTTTTTGAATGCGAGTTTTGAAAATCCATCATGGCGGCAAAATGCTGTTGCTTTCTACATTTTACCCATGATTCTGTTCGAATGATGCCTACGCATGCTCATTAAACTAATAATTCTACATCTATGCAGTTGAATTCTCTTAGTTATTGTATCTTTTTACTAACATACTGTAATATTTCTTTTTGATCTGATGTTTTGATTATTGTATCACTCAAGCAGACAAAAGAATAATCTTTCAATGCTCAGACGGTCAAGTCTTAAGATATTAATACAAAAGTTAATCGGCGACAGGGTACATACTGAGTTAACGGTGTTAAATGGTATCGACGCCCTTCATTTCATATGTAATTTGTTGACCGTTGAATGAATATCGAAGCAGGTAATTTTAGAGAAATAATTGGATGGTTACAGTCGGAAAACGTATAAGCTATTGAACTGCAATGGGTGGAACCGGTATCGCTATGTTATTTTTGCTTGTGTAGTGACACGTATTGATCTGACTTTTGCACCATCTGCATCTAGCTATGCTGGTGATGATCTTTTTATACTGTTCATATTTATAAGAGTCACTCGAGCAAACAAAAATACGAATAGATTAACAATTCAGTTTATTTTTTTTTGTAAAATACCCAATTATTGCACTTAAATGGGGGATTTTGATTAAGAGTCAGTGACAATAACTAAAATATTGCTTGGGGATTGCTTTGACCACTGGGGCAGCAGATGATTTCTGCAAATTAACAATTCTTTACAGGTTCCCTGTTAGTAAAATAATGACTTTTAAACCTCAGACTTCAAAGAAAAAACCCACCCAATCATCAGTTCCTTTGTTGTCAAAGTATTGCTTGGAGATTGCTTGGACCACTGGGGCAGCAGATGATTACTGTAAATTAGCAATTCTTTACAGATTCCCTGTTAGTAGAATGACGACTTTTAAACTCCAGACTTAAAAAAAAAGCCACTCACTCATCAGTTCCTTAACTGCCAAAAATTCAAGTAAATTACCCTTTTAACTCATAAAGTACTCCTATGATATCCATTCAGAGAACTATTACTGAATGCTTGTTATAACTCATGACATGTATGTAGCTCATATAACAGAAAATTAGTTATTTTATCATCACTCTATAGAAGCCACTACTTCCCTATTGTCATCATCATCATCTTTGTCACTGTGATCTATATGACTCCAATTGTTGTCTGCAATGCCCCCTTTTGATAGTTGGATATACACCATAACACACATTAATTTGTTGTTTTTTTGTTTGCACCAGCAATAAGTGATTCAGATAGGTTATGGGCAAACTTCACTGGACATAGTATAATAATATCTTTTCCTCAGAGAAAGTCTACATGCAGGTTAAAGTTCAGATGGGTGCAGCAGGTACTGTTACACTGATAAGATTTGTTTAACCTCCCTTAGCAAATGGCAAAATGTTTAATGATCTCTCGCATACAGTACACCCACTCTACCTGCTGCACCCTCACCTTGGGGAAGATTACATATAACAGCTATGAGGATGAACAATTCCTGGTCTTGTTATTAATTATTTTGTCTAATTTTGTCATAATCGTAACACAAAGCCCTATTCTTGTTTGAAACAAAAATTATGGTATATTTGACAGTTTATGCCTGGGTTACTGTCACTTCAAGAAGGAAACAACAAAAATGCATGCAAACTGTCAGAGTTTTGCAACTGCCTAATGATTACTCGGCAACCCACTAGCAGTTTGTAATCACCCATTTGAGAAACACTTATATAGACAAATACAATTCTGGTATGACAGTTTGATTCCTATTTTAACTTGACCTGGTAAAGAGGTTCCCCCAGGGATTACAGGGTGTGCCTCAAAAATTGCTATGGGGTTGTGCCCCACACTCCAGAATCTCACATCTTTTGCACCTCTATGTAGAGTTTCATATGGGGTATCCAGTAGTTCCCAATTATTGTTATTACCTCTATATCCTCTAGTCAGTCAGCAGTTGTTTCATTTGTTTTTTGGTTTGGATGAAGGTTATGACACTGCAGTCTGAACCCATGGCTGAGGTATTCTTGACATGGTATTCTTCAACAATGGATTTCTTGCCAAACCTTCCAATGCTGCCATGGTCATCTTTTAGTTTACACTCAGAAAAAGCACAAAACAAAGAATACCATTAAAGATAATCACAGTTGGGTTTGGAAGGGGCAAATGGGTGATACCCCACCCAACCTTAAAAATATGGGCTTAAAATACTAAATAAGAGAGATTTATGTATCTTTCCCCTCCAGACTGTAAGACTAGATCTGTTCTTGTGCTTATTCTCTAACTTTTTTTGGCAAGATTAGTCCTCTCTTAATTCACTCTGGCTTAAACACCTTTGATTTTACTTGTTAAACATGGAGCAAGTGCATAAGTACAAGCTGAGTAGCTCAGTCATTTGATGTCCAAAATACAGCAGTAATTGTATTGGTTGGTGTTTGATACAGAATTCATTTACATTTTCTCGTATGAATAACAGTAAACTAGAATAAAATTAATTATATCAATGAAATTGAACCATATATGGCTTATATATTTAATTTGCTCCTTTTCACTTAATGAGTACTGTTCCACAAAGTTTTTCAGCCTCTAAATTGACCTTTGGTAGATAACTGAAGAATGTAAAGCTTTGGTTTAACTTCATACTTCGAGTCATGTTTACTGTTAATGGAATTGCTATGCTCTGTTACTTAGAATGCTTTTTAAGAGAGATGTTCTCCCTTATGTGCTAGTTCTATATTTAAGTGGAGCCTACAGTGGTGCAGAGAGGGTAGGGCAGTAAAGGACACACTCCCTGGGTCCCATGATTGTGGATGGCAAATCGCAGCAAGGGAAAATGGTATTAGCTGGTAATAATGTAAAAATTACAAGTGATTCTGCTAGTTTTGCCAAGAAAAATGGCAAATTGCAGCAAGGGAAAATGGTATTAGCTGGTAATAATGTAAAAATTACAAGTGATTCTGTTAGACTATCTATAGTTTGTGGTACACCGCGTATTATTTTACTGCTAAAAAAAATTAAAATAAAATAAAAGCAGGAAAATAATACGTGGTGTACCACAAACTATAGATAGTTTATCAATTATCACCATGCAAAACTTCAAAGGATTGATTCTGTTAGTTTTGCCGAGAAATATGTAACTTGCACCATTTTGCTCTTATAAAGTCAACATTTGCAGAAAAATTATTGTAGTGAAAATCGACGGTATCATGAACAAGACCGTCTACCACAATATCTTAGTGCATCATCGAATCCCTTCTGGACTGAATCTCATTGGGCATGGGTTCATATGCCAACAAGGCAATGACCCCTAGCATACTTCAAAGCCGTGCAGAGACTATTTGACCAAGAAAAAGGAACTGATGGACTGGCCAAGTCAAAGTCCGCATTTGAATCCTATTGAACAAATTTGGGATTTAGTAGATTCAAAGATTGATCGCACAAAAGTTTCATCTAAAGCAAGTCTGTGGGAACAGCTAGAAACTATTTGGAACTCAATAACAAAAGAGACTGTCGAAAAGTACATAAAAACAATGCCAGCAAGAATGCAAGCTGTTATCAAGGCCAAAGGAGGCCACACAAAATATTAAGTTTTTTGGTTATTATGTGTGAAAAAGAACTATTTAGTCGTTTCAGTTTGGTATTTGCCAAATAAATAATAACATTTTTAGTTTTGAACAAGTTTTTGAAAGATTTCTAAAATATTTGTTTTCTCGTTTTTATGACAGGTGGTCTAATAGATTTGTTAATTAAGCACTGTATATATATATATTTATATTATTATATATATTATTATATCATCGCCAGAGAGCGTGAAACTCGGAGTAGCTACAGCTAAATATTTGTCTCCATTTGTGTCATTTTCGCTTTACCTGTGATGGTATCGAGCGCTCTATTTATTCAAGTCACTTGCTTAGCTTTTCGGTTACATTTTGTTGTATATGTATGTATATATATATATATACACACACATACACATATATATATATATACATTAACATTGATCTCTAGTTCACTTTGTGATCACACTTGGCATCAATTCGAGAGACTTTTTTTGAATAACGGATGACCTGGCTTTTGAGAATGGGGCCGGACCCAGAAACGTAATGTTTTTAATAAAGTTTACTTTTAAGATTTATGTTTGTAAACTAGCGAAAGACTTGGTTTTTTGAACAATATGTATAAATGCGTATGTATATATATATATATATAGGGGTTTTTAACGTGCAAATTTTAGTACACTGAGGAAGCCCGAATGGGCGAAACGTTTGTATTTTAATAAATATCTTTTTTGATCTGTCTGGAGTTCGCGTTCTTCTTTTACACTTTAGTTTATATATATATATATATATATATTCAATAGTTTAATAATTGTTCCATGAAAGGTTTAATTTTGTTCTGTATTTGGAGAAAGTAAACTAAAATGCCCATCAAATACAGGGATGAAATGGCAGTCTGTGAATGGTTTGATGCGAGCACGGCTTTTTTACTAGTGCCAGTTTTCTCTCCGGTATTCGTATATCGTTGCATATTAATATTATAATCCCTTCGGTTTCTCTGTTAGTGGACGCGTAACGTCAACTATTGGGACGATTTTTTTCGCTGCAGAGATCTAAAGAAAGGAGTGTAGCGCTGTTATTAAAGGAATTTTTGTCTGGTGATTACTGGGTGTCGTGGGTTTATAGTGAGAACGAATTTTGAAGTTTGTATCATGAGTTGACGTATTCACCTCTTGACACTCTGTGCAACAGTCATATTGTCGAGCCGTGGTTTTTATTTGGAAATGACTATTGGGGATTGGATATTCACTTAGAAAATCATTATAATATCAAAGAAATACGTCTCAAATACGTTTCTACGGAGGTGACGGAAAGCAAGGCTATCTCGTATAAAGACAACTGCTCCGTTGTAATGTGATCGCTATCACCAACTGGTTCATGCATGTCTTGGTGATATGAATAAAGTGGACGAACCAGGGAAAAGCGGCAATGAGAAGGTTATTCGTGATCTTTTTGTTGAAGTTCCTCGCGGTTGGAGCCGAGGGCTGGAGAAAGATAGTGTTGTTTATATCAGGTAAGAAGCACCGTAAGTGAAGGGTTAATGTGGGGAAGCCAGCAGCAGTTCCGTGGAATACTACTCCATTCTCCAATTGGAATTTAGAACAGCTCAGTTATAGTCACAATTTGAAAATTAATTAGTGATTCTGGCACAGGATAC
The DNA here is from genome assembly GCA_036872915.1 of Nanipora kamurai. Taxonomy (NCBI): domain Eukaryota; kingdom Metazoa; phylum Cnidaria; class Anthozoa; order Scleralcyonacea; family Helioporidae; genus Nanipora; species Nanipora kamurai. The sequence continues at coordinate 235,962 of JBAHVQ010000392.1, read as the reverse complement.
TTGCATTCATGATTAGTACTGATGGTTCATCGCTGGAAATCTTAAAAGAATATTTTCGTAGCCTCTGCTAACCATGTTTATATGAAAACTTCCTGACCAACTAGGAATTAATAATGACTTTTTTAAAGTACTCTATCCACTGTTTGCATGTTTGCAACATGTTGCACTTAATCAAACATTTTTATGCTGAAACTGCCTTTAATAAGTATTAGTCTTAACATTGTCTGCTCAATGGCAATACTTCATACGAAATCAACAAAGGACAAGTTAGCTATACAGTAATCACCTGTTTGAAGTTTATTTTGAAAAGAACCACACTAAGTTGCTGACTTATAGCATAAATAAACCTGGCCAATTAGAATAAAAATGCTTTTGACAGGAGTAGTTTTCTTATGTTTTAGTCAATGAGGATTCTGTCCAACAATTATGGCAATGAAAATATAATAAACTATTTTTTGAAAGGTCATTAAGTTTACAGTATGTTTGCTTCCCCACATACTGAAATGAATGCACTACTGGATTCCAGACATCAAGGATTGGTTGTTTAAATCCTGAATAGCTTATCCTTGGGAAAGAACTATGTAATCCTCCATGCTTTGAACCACTGAACTTAAATTTTATGTACTGAATAGAACTATCCAGCATGACCCATGTTTCAATGCTCCTGTCTGGTGTCTTCATCAGGGGTGATTGATCTGAACATGAGGTCTCTATTTATGTTATTAGTGAAACAATGAATGATGCTAAGCATCTTGTAACAAACTACCGTTGCAATTCAGTGGATTGGGGGTGCTGTTGATATGCTCTGCCTCCAGACAACATCTTTGATGGTAACATGGATTGGTGGTAATAATTTTGGAATTTTCCCATGCGGTCATGCAGTTGATTAGACATGTCTGTTCTGACAAAGCAGAATTTTCTTTTTTTGAGAAGCAAACTGCCTTTTGGTGCTCTCTTAAGTGCATTCCAAATTGAGATTTAGTCTGGTCAATGTACTCCTGATCACAGTCGTCACATGAAATGGAATAAATCACATCTTTTCTCTGACCCTTCGCCACACAATCCTTAGGCTTTGCAAATATGTGTCCCAACATTGAGAATGGTTTTGGGCAACTTTTACATTGAAACTACCTAAAATTTTTTTAATAGGTTCCATAATTCCTCAAATATATTGAATTAATACAAAACCCATCATTGAATTTTCATTTTCAACATTTGTGCATGATGGTCTAACTGGTTTTAAGCAGCTTTTTAAGAAATCATTAGGTTAGCTGTTAGCCTACAAAATATCAAATACATGTTTTCACTCACTTTCCTTTGCATCAAAAGTAGTTGGTATACCTTCAGTCCTCAAAAACAAAGATCTTGAGGCAGATGTCCTATGGCATATAGGATGGCAAGAGTCAAAGGGGAGGTACTTGTGAGTGTGGGTTGGTTTTCCATACACTCCAGTTTCCAACTTTCAGGGTCTGTTCTTTTGACAATGCTATCTAAGAACAGCAAGCTGTTACTTGTTTTGTGTTGGAATTGAATCAATGGCTTAATGGAATTTAGATGGTGCCAAAGAATTTCCACTTCATTCCAAGATATCACAGATATGACATCATCAACATATTGTTTCCAGAACAAAGGTTTCACTGGTGTGGTCACCAGTGCTCTTTCTTCATTGTCTTCCATTACTAGATTGGCAATGACAACTGAAATGGGAGATCCCATGGCTATGCTGAAAACCTGTTGGTAATTGTTGCAATCAAATCCTCAATAGTTAAAGATGTTCTTTCATGTAAATTAACTGTCTGTCTTAGTATCTTTTTGGCAACATAATGTTGCCAAACGTCTTGCCATAAATGTGGCATTAATGGTAAGATCAAGAGGTATTTTGGTGAAGAAGGAAACTATGTTGAATGACACCAATTCTTCCTCAACATTAAGCATAACATTCTTAATAAAATTGGCAAGCTGTGTGTTCTGATTTTTCAATGATTGGTGACAATATCTGAGCCAAATAACTAGATATACCATTACAGTTGGGGAATTAATGAATGAGACAATAGGTCTCAAATCTAAGAGAAAGTCCATCACTACTGAATAGTTTTCTGTACAGAGCATCATCAATCTTTCCAGCTTTTTTCAAATCAAGTAACATTTTGTTTAACTTTCTTTGGATTTTACCAGTCAGATCTGATGGCAAAACAGAGTATGTAACTCTATTATCTAGCAATGATAATCCTTTTTATTGTTTTGGCTTCTGTCCATTATCACAAGGCAACTTCCTTTATCTGCTGATAAAACAAGTCTGTCTGAATCTTTCTTAAGAGCTAACAAAGCCTTACAAGTGTCGCTTTCCAAATCTTTTAAAGGCAGTTTTGCCCATCCAAGAATGCTACTAACTTCAGCCCTGACTAGGCATTTTTGATCATCATCTAGTCAAACAATTTCTGCTTCTACAGCAGTGATGACCATAGCTGTGTGGACCTTGTTAGGTGCTATGGGAAATTTAATCCTCTTTCTAAGCCTTTCCGGTCTGGAAAGGCTTAGAAAGCTTTTTTTTTCAATGAGTATTTTCCAGTTTTGATAGCTCTTTTTTTGAAAGTGAATGAAAACACGTATTTGATGTTTTGAAGGCTAACAGCTAACCTAATTATTTCTTAAAAAGCTGCTTAAAAACCAGTTAGACTATCACACACAAACACTGGGAATGAAACTTTGATGATGGGTTTTGTGATTGTCGTGTACATTCAAGGAATTACAGAACCTATGAAAAGAATCTTAGGCAGTTTCAGTATAAAAGTTGCCCAAAAGTCATTCTTGACATTGGCACATATATTTGCAAAGCCCAAGGATCATGTTGTAAAGCATCAGAGAAAAGATGTGATTTATTCCATTTTGTGTAATGATTGTGATCAGGAGTACATTGGGCAGACTAAATGTCAGTTTGGAACATGCTTGAAAGAGCAGCAAAAGGCAATTTTCTTTTCAAAAACAGAAAATTCTGCTTTGTCAGAGCATGCATGTCTAACCAGCCATGCAATTGCATGGGAAAATTCCAAAATTATTACCACCAATCCAAGTTACCATCAAAGATGTTGTCTGGAGGCATGGCATATCAATTGGGCCCTGCTCCATTGAATTGCGATAATGGTGGTTTAATACCGTAATTCGCGGACTATAAGCTGCACTGTTATATCAGCCGCAGGAGCATTTTTTCAAAAATTTCACGAAAAATTCATAGATAAGCCGCACCAGATTATAAGCCACACTGGATTACAATAAGCTGCACCATCATTGCCGAAGCCATCTTGTTTGCAAGCGTCTGTGCTTTGAGACGAATTTGAATGGGGTTGATTCCTCTACAAGCAGCTCATTGTTCGAGAACCTAAGTCTCTACGGCAGTTTCCAATTCTGGGCAGCGAGCCTTATTTCCTCGCTTTGCTCACATAGATTTTTTTGAAACGCGAAACGTTTCTTCCTGTTTTCGCTATTGATGAACTTGTTTTTCGTTTGCTTCACAATTACGGACCGCAACTCGGTTACCACGCTCTTTGGCAGATTTAACTACTTTGAGTTTGAACAAAAATGTGTAACTTTTCCTGGATGGCATCACTTCAACGTAAGGTAGAAAATACTTGTCGAAAAAAATACAGTTTAAAAATACCTGCTTTAGTGATAACTCACAGTCTGAAAGCTTAGAACCGTCTCTGCAGAGGTCCGCCCGTGCTCAGCCGATCACAATTAGACTTGTTTTATCCGATCCGCTTAACAAGCTCGTACCATCTTCCGTTTTATAAAGTGAAATTAAACTTTTTGCATGTGATGCTTAGTAAAAGGAAGAAAACTTTTTCAAATACCAGTAAAATTTTGCATTTATTCATACATAAGCTGCACCAGAGTATAAGCCACACAGCGAAGAATTTTGGCAAAAAGTTGTGGCTTATAGTCTGTGAATTACGGTACAAGAAGCCTATTTGCATCTCATTAATAGATAGCATCATCAATGGTTCCCTTAGGGTATAAATAGAGACCTCATGTTCAGATCAATCACCCCTGATTAAGTCACAAGAGAGGAGTGTCAAAACATTGAGTCATGAATGGTAGTTCTGTAAGCTACATTCAAAAGTTTTTAAGCCAGAGTAGCATAAAACCATGTCTGATTATTCACCTGGCTGCATTGGGAATTTGTTTTCAAAGTAACTTGCTTCAGGTGTAAAGAATGTCCTTTAGAGCCAAATGCAGGAACTTTCAAGTCTGTGTAGTTAAGTCAAAACAAGTTGAGTTGAATGAAACTACCACAAAGTATTTGACCAATACTTTTCTTTTAAGTTTCAAAGTTTACTAACATAAAATATCAAATTGCAAGCCATTGTAACTTTTTGCAATTATAGCCAATACTTTCTCATTTGGATCAAAATTGTGCTTGGATTCATCTCTATACAGTAAACCAAATTTTGATTGCAAAACGTTTTTCAGCATACAATCATTTTACTTAGTTAGGGCACCATATACATTTAAATTTCCTAATGAAATAGAAAAAATAGAGTTGAAATATTACTATGATTATTCTGTACATAATACATTATCAGTTAATATTTTTATCCTTTGTTTTCTTACTCATAAATATAGTCAGAAAGTCTGTCCTTCTGATTACATGTGTGGATAATGAATGAAGTCATGAATGCAATTTTTAAGTTCTGCAATATTAACCCATCAACTGTTGAAGTCAACTTGGACATCTTCATTTTCATCCTATGAAACTAAGGGAAAATTCTTATGACAATCAAATGATTAATCCATTGCCCACAAAAGAAACACTTAAATATTTTAATTTAAACAAATGCCAAGCAATTTTAACATCAGGCAATTTTGAATGAGAAGGGACATAGCCCTTTACTTGCCGAATGGCTCTATAAACTGAATAATGTTGCCTGGCATTAGCCAACAATAATAATAATAATAATTACAAATATTTATACAGGATAACCTATCAGTAGACTTCTGTTATCACTAGGGTCCTGTAACTGTCCTAATAAGACTATTTAAACCTAAATAATTACAAGATTAAGATATTTTTTAAAATGAATGTATGCAATTTCAAAAAAAATTCATCTATAAAAATAGATGCAGTTAAAAATGTTCATCTAAAAATTGTCTGAATAAAACCCTAGATTCAAGTTTTCT
>JBAHVQ010000392.1:194014-221403 GCA_036872915.1 Nanipora kamurai | reverse complement strand
AAACTCTGTTCTAACTTTTGGTAGTTTGACAGAGATATGGTTGTTTCTTGTATGATGTCCATGATTGTTTTCAGTAAATGTGTGCTTATAATTATCACAAACACTATTATGTAAGCAATAGAATACAAAGCAACAGGCTTTTTTCGTTGCTATGCTTTCTGCTGTTGGAATATGCAGATCTATGCTAGAACACTTTCTTGTAATGATGTTTAAACCACATTATTCAATTTTCCTTATCATGTTCAATGTTCCTTATCATGTCATCCTTAACAGCAAGTATTTATTGATAGCCTTCTGAAAAGTAGAAGGCAGGAGCAATATTTTTGGCTATCCTCAGCTGTACTGAGCTATTCTCATAATTTGTGTATCTCAGAGTAACACCACATAAACTGCCGTACATATAATTACAATTATTTATTGCTAGATAATTATCAACAACAGTAAACGTAGCTGATAGGACAAACATTGTTATGCTAATTTCTTACCTTACAGAAGAAACTAGCTTTGTTACCTATGGAATATTACCATTACTTTTACTTTTCAATGGGCACACATGACTTTCAACTCATAATCAAAAAGGATAGGAAAGAAAAGTGCTGTGTACTACGCAGTTTTGAATGATGTGTAGAAAACAAACCAGGTTAGGGAACTGGGCAAAATTAGGCATAAAAACTGATAATGTTGCAAAGGCTCTTTGTTGGAGTGAAACTCCTTTTCACTATGGTTTTTAAATAGACCATTACTGAAAACATTCTTTTTACAATTTAAGTTTTGGCAGTTTACTAACTGCCAACAGGAAATTTTCGAGTGTCAGAATGATATATTTTTGAGAGGGACCAGTTGCGAAAAATGCAACTCTACGGCCTCCGGCTGGGAATCGAACCCGTGACCCTGCGAATCTAATACAGTGCTCTGCCAACTGAGCTACGAATACCGTTGCTGAGAGCCTGGTCACGAATTCTGTATATATATCGGTGGGAACGCCGATGAAGTGAGAATATACCCTTAAATATGTACTATTTGAAAACTTACGCTTACTGTCAGTGTGTTAGGTAAAAGACAGCCACTTTTTACTATAACAAGGACACTTTATTTCTATTTAACTAGTTTACATCGAGAAAACGCTAAAAACCAAGAAAAAATTCTGCCCCACCCTTTGGTAACAGTTCGTTGCGCAGTCATTTTGGCGACAGTTCGCTGCGCAGTCTCAAGTCACGCGGGTTGAAATAGACCCTTGGTTGAAAATTTTCCGTAGATTTCAAAAATGTTTTTTTCAAGTTAAAATTCGAACACGAAGGGAGCGAAAAATGCAAAAGTTGAAGAGCACTGGTGCCTTGTACACAGCCTCTAATACCCCCTCCTGTACTGCTGGTAGCAATGATCCTTATGCTTTTAGTTTTATAAAGTTCCCATTTTTCCCCAACTTTCCCATTCATCCGAGTGAATGGGAAAGTTCGGAAAAAATGGGAACTTTACGATATTAAAAGCTTCGAGATTAAAGTGGAATTATCATCTCAAAAGTACCAGGATTGTTCCCTCAGAACGTCTGTAGCTAGTTTTCATCAAATACGTCTTCCTTGTGCTGAACTGTTTTCAAAACTAGATTTTTTAGCAGAATTATATTGAGGAACATACTTAGCTTCTTTTTTACTGCTAGATCGAGATAGTTTAATCAGAAAAATTTTGACAATTGTATTTCAGCCAAAGATTGACCAGGGGGAAAGCGTAGCCTTGCAAGAAATATTAAAGCGCATCATAAAACGCGAACGAAAGGCATAATGACTCTTGCAGTTTACTCCGTGCTGTATGGCAAGGCTTCAATATTTCTTGCAAAGAATTGTATTTAATATAAGGATGAGTCCGGTATTGCTACGAGGAGTCATTCGACTCATTGGGGGTTCTAAAAATAGACATGGTCCTACTGTGAACATTACCATGAATTATTCACGTGAGATCTTAGGTATTCTTGTATTAACAGGTAAAAAATAGCTCACAACAAAACTGATCTGTTTCCTTTAAACGTAGAAAAATTCTCCCAAGATTTTTTTTTTAAAACCAACTTTTTTTAATTCATCAGCGCCCAATGAAAATATCTGAAATCAACCGTTCTACTTCCTGTAAAATATTTCAACAATTGACTGTATGGCTTTGACTGAACTATTGATTAACTCCTTCACTGCCTTAACTCTTCCTTTGACGAGTAAAATCGCCTGGCGTTAGTCAGAGTAAAATAATAAACGTTTCCCGTGTCAGGGAAGGAGTTAAAGCAATTGACCAAACGATCGACTCACACTTACAAGGACATAAAAGTAGAGTGCATCGTTTGGAACGACGTGTAGAAAAAAAAAGGGTGTGGAATGGTGCCTTCGAAGCGTCTTTGCTCTGAACGTCGGTTTTGTTTTACTCCTAAGTTTCGGCAGTTTCCTAACCCTCTTGATTTTCTAAATGTTGACTAAAATTGTTTTACAATACATCGTTTCAGCCCGTCCAGTGAATGCCTCAGGTCAAAAGAAGATGTTGTGAAATACTTGGTCTCTCCTGAAACATGTAAATGTGGTTTAGAGTGTCCTCTTTACGTGGACAAGACATTCAACTTTGATGCAACCATGCCAAGTCGGCATTTTAGAATTGCCCAATGGGATAAGGCAAGTCAGAGATCCACATGTAAGCATACATTGGGTGCAATAAATGCCTTTAAACATATAGCTGATACAAGGGTTCAAACTGGTGACAAAAAGAAAGTAACGACGGATATATGCAACAATTCTTCAACGCCAAAACCCGAAAATTCAGAACCTGTTTTAAAAACTGATAGTGACGTTTCTAAAGTCCAACTGCCTTCCTTTGAAACGTTCACAAGATCGTCTGAACAAAAAGCTGACGTCATCTTGCAAGGTACGAGGTGCTTCCATTTCTATTTAGAATTCTTTTTTTTACCGTGTTCAGTCTGGTTTAGCAGGGTGCTTAAAGTGGTGAAAAACCTGGTGACCCTTTAGGCAGCTGCCAGTGTAAATCTAGTTGTCAGAAGAAAAAAATTAGTTGCCCTAGGAATCCATGTACTGTTTTGATCAAAAAAACTATTAAAAAAACCACCGAACAGTTGAAGTAGGGAATTTGTACTTCGATTCATTAGGTGCGTACGTGTATACGAATGAATTTAGGAAACAGCTCAATAAATACTATATTTTGACAGCTATAGTCGTACAGATATCCAGTTTTTTTAATTGCCCGACGTACAGGCCGTCAGTAATTTTGCTTGCCTGAAATAATTCTTAGTTGTCCCAGGACGCCGGGTTGGCGATTTTGCGCACCCTGTCTCTCGAGCAAAAATGGACGGGAATTGCTCGAGAGTGTCAGCAGATAAAGTGCAGTGAAAGCAGCGACAGTCGAAAAGGTTGTTTATGTACTTATTTTTTGATATCGGATTAAACTCAAGTCGCAGACGAACGGTTCAACATTGCACGCAATACAGGGAAGTGGGCGGAGGGAGAGTCATGGGAGCTGTGGCTCCCCCTTTGGATCTTGATAAAAGATTTTATATTTCACAATTGTCATTAAAACGTCTAAGGGACGAAAAAAGTCAATAAAAATATCATGTAGTGCTTTTTACTTGCGGTGCTACCATAGTTATACAGTCAACACTAAAAAATATTGTGGAACCGGATTGCGACTTCTTGGCTGTATGCAAACGGACCCATAATTTTATTTTGAAAATGCCCTTGAAAACAAGTTTCTGTCAGTGTGACCACTTTCCCCGGTATCATTCTTACCCTAACCCCCTTCATTCGAACGTCTGGCAACGTTCCTGACGCAATATTGAATCGGAGGATGTAGGACGTGGCAACATTTGATTAAAATATCCCAGTGAAGGTATAGACTAGTAAAAACCTATTATTTGGATCAGTCTATTCGAAGAAGGAAAATTTCGCACCAAAAGGTTACTAAAGTTTGTATTGCACGTTCAGTATTAATGTTTTATAAAAGAAATACCTAATTGATTTTTGTGTGTTTTTGGATACTGTGATTCAAACTCTTGATGTGTAGGACTATGTTCGAATGAGGCCAAATCACTGCTGTGGAAAAGTTTCTCTGTCAGCCCCAACTGGGAATCGAACTCACGGTCTCTGGGTAAACGTGCCAGCGCTCTGAACCACTGAGCTATGGGGACACCCGGCCAGCACAGTCAGAAATAGCCGTCACATCCAATTCACAATTTTTGACAGCTCAATGGAAGATATCTAATCCACCAAACATTGAGTGCGATCATTGATCAATTAGGACGAAGTTAGCTATGGCCCAGGCTATAGAGGTATGAGGTGTAGGTCGCAACATCACTGTTTGGATCAAGCTATCTAAACAAGGAAACTTATTAGGTATTTCTTAAATCCTAAACATATCCTACCCTGACATTTTCTTTAATGCTCACCTTACGTCTTATCCAAATCCTGCCCACTGGCTTGAAATCTTTTTTCCCCTGACGAAAAATCGTCACGACTTCTCGTGTGTGATTTCATGTGATCACTTGTGATTGCATATGCAAAAACTAAATATGTTTCAATTTCACATCTGAAAATTTTTCACATTTGGTTTTCATATTTTGAAATTCTTCACAAGTTTATTTTCACATACAATTTAACTTGTCAGGTTTCACCTGTTTCATATGTAGCTTACATGTGGTTCACATGTGAAATAACTTCACATCTTTTAAATTTACACATCTTTGAAATCTGGCATGGGATTTTTATAACTGTGCTATGTAGTAATTACTGCAACATTGTATGCAATATTGCACTGTGTCCCGGCTTTATTCCGCCTATTTATACGAGTATGAAACCGTGTCTTGTGTTATAAGTGGCTTACGTAACGCGGCGACATCTTCCGCCTAATATATGTAGTGTCTTATTTCTGTCATATAAACGCCTATATTGTTTTTGATTGCGGTAACAGCAAAGCGCTGACTCCCCAGTTTTGTCACTGATTGAGTTTCCTCTTGATTTAAAATTTCTTCTGAACAAAGGGAAAAATTTCCTCAGTGACATCCCTGGGTTACAGTACGCTTATGACGAAGTTCTCCGTTAGAGCTCAGTCACTGTTCAAATTGTTACTCTTTTGTTTGTTATACCTCTATAGATGTCATTCACAAATAGCACCGTATCTAATATTATTTTGTACGCATATAATTTAGCCCCACGCCTTGTTTGACAGCAGAAATTATTCGGAATATCTCAAACAACTAAGAGGCTTAGGGGCTGGTTGATATGCCCATAAAAGAATATTAAATGAAACGCTATTTGTGAAACAGATCATTAGGCAGTCCAGAAGCAGCCGGTAGTAGAATATAGACATGGACTCTTATGCTCCTTTATATGCTCCTTTGTAGGACAAACAAAATCCAAGAAACCGAATCAATCGAAAAGACCTGGTTGCTACAGACGGAAATCGAGCGCTGGCGCTCAAGTGCCTCCTGGAGTGACAAGTGTTGGAGATGAAAGCAAGATACAGAATTGTATTACAGTGCACTCCACAAATACACCCATACCTCACAGCTTCGTACAAAGTAACGTACCCACAAACCAGACCAAAGACGTTGCTGTTTCATCAATTCAGTATACACCGAGAGTTTCATTAGCTGGGGCAGCTGTGCGACCAGGACAGCCGCGCAACCCTGAAATAAACTTGAACCCTGTTTCGTTCTTATCGTTTCCTCCACATTTGAATGCTTCATCGTATCTGGCTTCTTTATCGTCAGGTGCTTCTGCGGTTGTTCCCAACCGGTCTCCCTCAAAGGATCTATCCTACTTCTCACACACAGGGGAAATAGTCCGTACGTCCGTGCCTACAACCTCAGTTTCTCGCTCGTTTGCTAATACATCCTCTATGAATTATCCGTCGTTTTCCAACAAACCAGATAGCACCATTTTTTCTACTGGCCCTACTACAATGAACAACCTCGCCTGTTCGTCCAGCGGCTCCCACATGAGGACCAGCAACGACCCAGTGGTATCTATGAAGGAAACCTCTGGTCTGTCGAACGTACCATCGATTGTCTCCAGCAAGAATAGTTTGGAAAAATTGACTCTCGGAAAGTCGAAAGGTGGCTTTTCGATGAAAACTTCGACTAACGTAAGAGAATTAGCTTCTGTGAGCACTGGAAATGTTAACAACCGGATCCCACCTCAGTTTAAACTATCAACTGCGACGTCTACTTTGCCTGTGTGCTGTGGTACTAGTACAACGTCAATAAGGTCTTGCTCGAAAATGCCCGTGAACCAGCAAGAAACATTGGTCTTTAATAAGTCCGTGGCGAGCGGCCATGTTCGGCAAGGGGCTCGAATAAACAACACAACCCTTTCCGAGAAAGGCGAATCTGTTGCACCTAGTGCAGTCTACCCAGCCCCTATCATGACTCACGCTGACAAACACAAACAGAGGCCGTCCACAGCTGTTTCTTCCAAGTCAAGCGAGTCTGCCAATCCACCTTTCCAATACTGTGGGATCCTTTTGCAACCAGCTGCAGGAATGGTACCTCAGGTACAGGTGGCAGGAACCAGTGGTATACAACTACAGCAAACCGGTTCACGTTCTCCAAACCTTGGCACACTAAACATCCAAGGTGTTGATCCGAGTCAGTTTGCTAACCTTTATGCATTACATGGAATACCATATGCCAACAACGTTGGAACCCTAGGAAATTCTGGAGCGTTTGGTATGTCTCCTGGTGCTGTTGTGCCGTACGTGTTAGGGATCGCTCCAACAGGTGCTACAACAAAATCAACTGCAGTGACAGCGACAACGATTACTGCAAAAGCCTCTGCACCAATGTCTAGTGTTTCGTCAAGTGTTAGTGCAACAAGTACTGGATCGGCTGCTATTGCTGCGGCTTACAGTGCATTTGTGTCAATAGCACCAGCTTCAGGAACAAGCTCAAGCTACTCCCAACAGCTGATGAACTTGGTTAACAGCTACAACAATCCATACTGGCAACAGATACTTGCCCACAGCACAAGCTCAAATGCCCTGGCGTACCAGTTGATGCAGATGAATCAATACGCGGCGTTACGTAATTCAGCTGGTCAAGCTGTTATAAATGCTAAGTCACCTAGTATGAAGTACCCAGTCACAACCCAACATCAGGCTAAGCAAGCTTCCACGACCACCACAGTTCCCAGTTTGGGATCTAACCGGGCGGGATCGCAAAGTGTAGTACCAACCCCCGTTGCACTAGTTGTGGTTGGCCCTAAAGAACTATCTTCGGTCGCTTCTTCACCCAGTAAGACAACTGGTAATGTGCAGAGGACGGCCTCCAAGACGTCATCGCAGCCAACACTCACAACGGAATCTTCCATTGAAAACATGAATGCAAATGTAAGTGAGTCAAATGTCATAAGCACTCTCAGTACAAGTGAATGCAAGGTGAATGATGCAGTAACAACTGTCGTTTGCACATCACAAAACGACCACACTGTACAACAGACTTGTGAAGTACCTTCTAATCAAGATCCAGTTGACGTTGGCTTGACGAAACCTGGTATTCAAGTTAACAATTGTCGAAAAGACACAAAAATAACGGACAATAAAAAGGATGCTGAAAGCATTTCTCAAATATCACATGACCTTGCAAGCAAGGAGCGTTTGTCGTCGGTGCTACACAAAAACACTGAAAAAACCGGTACGGATGATTCGTTAGCTTTAACCTCCAATAATATTGATAGTATAACGTCTCAAAGTACTCTTATGCTTACAGAAGAGGTAACAGAGAGCAGAAAGAATAATGATGAAAGTAGTTCGGCTCACAAAACAAACACAAAGTGCGTCGATGTCTCGGTTGAAAAGGATAAAATGGACGAATATCAAAAGCTTGACGATGCCAGTATAGGCAAGTGTTTTGATACGACGGACGCAGTTGGGGTCTCAAATTGTGAGGTCAGGTCTGCGCAGGAAAACGATTTAACGTTGGAAAACGATCTTGAGTTGGAGCAAAGTGACGGTTCTGAGGAGAATGAAAAAGATGATGATGAGTTGACCACTAAAGTCAACAACATAGTTCAAAACGGTGAAGTGGAAAACGCCTTAAACGGTATGTAGAGGTTACAATCTGGTTACTGCTTCACGAAGACAAGAAATCTTATAGAAATAGCTGTGTCTTTAAAATTCCTTTCGTGCATGTTTTTAGATTTTTGTGAGCGGGGTCGACCATATTTGCATTGGAAATCGTTGTTAAAGACCGACCCACGCAACGAATCTTTAACACACCTTTACTAGAACAACTAGAGGACGTTCGTCAAGCTCGTTTACTCAGAAAAACGATTTCTGAGCCCTAAACGGTGAGACGCTCTAACTATTAAGCCACTACGTCTCAGATGGCGAGCTAGGCTGCAGGTTCGTCATATGTACTGCCTAAGCGGAAGTCACGATATGATAATAATGATCGAATACTTCAACGTCCTCTAGTTGTTCTCATATTTACCAAGCTCCCACATGACCAGACTTTCTGTTCAGTGTTTAAGTACACCTTTACTAATGGCGCAACGCCACGGACTGACATTCATGTTGCGTTTAAGTTATCGGAAGGCAAGGATGTTAGTTCAGCTAGAAGTTTACCCAGTCGGAAAGTTATGGGTTTTATTTCCAGGGACATAAGTAGTATTACATAACAAACCTTTGAAAACAACTTAGTTGCATCATATTAAATGAATACATGGTCTGGAAATTCGGCAAATTTCAATGGCAACATTTCTACGGCACGGTTAACAGACCGTAATCCAGCGTAGTTATCGGTTGATTGCTTAATTATTCCAAACACGTACTGTATTGTACACGGTGACTCTGCAGAACAGCGAACAAAAGAATAGAACGAAGAGTTTCCAGACCATGACATTTTTTTGGTTGCATTGCACTACGTATACTAAACTTTATACAAATACGGATATCCTCATTTGTCTGTTGGCTTACGTCTTCTCTCTATGAAAGACTCAATAAAAATTCAAATTCCTGTATACTTACTGGCGAACTTAGAATAGAATAGAAATCTTTATTTACCTAGGGTAGTCTAGTCAGCGTTAAAATTAACACTGTTGTCAAGAAGAGCTCTGAACAACAAAAATATGCAAGATTTGTTGAAAAAGAAAAAAGAAAGCTACAAACAACCTACTTATAGATATAATATATATATTTTCGCTGCTTTTTTTCTGGTCTATTCAGTTAGACATGTTTTGTATCGTCACTTGGCATAGTTATCCGCTTTGGTTTAGAACCAGGTAGTTTAAAGCGCTGTTAAAACGAGCTACCCGTTTGCTGCCTGAACACCAATAAGAGCTCATTAAATATGCCAACGCCACCTTTTCCCCTCTCTCGCGCGCTCTGCACGGTTAAGGTATGACAGTAAGTCTACACGTTTCTCTGTCATATTGACCAACCTCTTGGAGGAGAACCATAAAACGTCTTTTAAATGGTGAAACTTCATGGGAACGGCATCTCTCGAAATGCTGGAAACTCAACTTCGTTTTACCAAGGTCGTTACAGTAGTAGTTATGTTTAAAGCTGGATGGTAGGATGAGTGGTCTGGAAGGCGGTCTATGTTAGTTTCTGTAGACGTCTGTTTGGGGTTTGTTGTCACTTCTAAGAACGCAATCCAGAAAATGAACTTTTCCATCTTTGTCACATTCAAAAATAAATACGTTGGGGTACTGCTTGTTCAGATAGTAGAGGAATTCCTTCTTTTAGTCTTCTGCTACACTTCTTGGAATGTCATCTGCATAGCGAAACCATGAATATGTACCCCGGACATGTACGTCTAATCCTGACGCTGACTTATCATGCAAACTTTTTCACCAATCGACATCATTCACGTCTTGGAAGCTGATCTTCGCACAGCAAACCGAGACGTTAGATGTGAACACAAATATTGCGAAAAAGTTGGATGAACGCATTGTGATAAATTTTACAAAACTCGGATTGTATAAAAAACAAATAATTTCACTATATATGTGCATTTGTGCCAGTGATAGTTACCAATCCCCTGTCAAAAATTACCCCGGGGAGCCGAATTAAGGGCTCAATCGTAATTAAAGTTATTTTTAATTATAAGTTTGTTAAAACTTTACTGTTTTTTTATTTTGTAAATGTCATCTACTTCTTTGGTTTTTCCATTCTCTTCACGTTTCGGCCTTTTCACTTAAGATGTTAAATCAGACGGCGACGGAAAAAAAGATGAGGAATCAGATGATTGCCAGCCAGCAGAATTTACCATCGGCGACGTGGTCTGGGCACAAGCAAGAGGCTTGCCATCGTGGCCCGGTAAAATCGTAGACGAGAGGGATGTGGGAAGTGGAAAAGCCGACAACGGCAAGGTGGGAAATCTGTAATGGAAATTAGATTATTACGGTTTTGTTCAACGGTTTACCAGGTCTTTCATATGTATGGCAACTTTTTTTCCAACTTATTTTAAGTCTAACCCTTATGAAAATTCCATAAATCACTCACTTGTGGCTCACATGTGATCACACGTGATTCACATGTGGCTATTCCAATTTCACACGTGATTCACATATGTGATTTACATGGGACATTTGGCATGTGAAATTTTCATGAAGGCTGAAAATTCCACATGTGATTCACGTGTGGCTTTTCCAATTTTACATGTGATTCACATGTGACATTTGGTATGTGGAATTTTCATGAGGGAAGCGACGAAAACTGAACTTTATTTTGAGCCAGAAGTAGTTATATACTATTTGATAGATAGAGCTGCGTGTTTCTGTTCTGTGTTAAAGTAAGAACTTTAAAACTGGAAAGTCAAGACAAATTGTTCAGAATTGTTTGAAAATTACTTGTTTGGCAGATCGATATGTCACGAACAAAAGTGTCTGGGGACTTGTTTCGATTTGGGAGGATCTTAAGATCTAGCTGAAACTACTAAAACTGGGATATTTCTTTGAACGCAGCTGGAATCCATACGAAATTATGTAGTAATTTGCTCGAAAAATTGCTTGACATAAGGCTGCCTTTACGGACGAAGTGTTTGTTGACAACAGCTAATAGTTATCGAAATTTACGTATGTAAAATGCCATTTCAGACCACGTGATGATTTGGTTCTTAGAGATTATTAAGACGTTATTAAGATATACTTGAAAGTATTATGATTCCAGTGCTAAATAACTAAGACATTACATCATCTGAAATAACGTAGGTAACTGAAAAAGGGCACATACTTCACTCGTCAGTGAAGGTCTACTTTCATTATATAAGGTCAAGGAAATTTTCGAATCGTAGAATGATTAATGTTGTAAATTTTCTTCACCTAATATAATACTATTTCATGTTACGAAGTGTAAATGCTAAATACTCCTTGAATATACTACTTTCTTTAAGCTATCTTTGATCGTTATGCGGAGTTGGTCGAAAACCAAACTGAAGTACAATTAGTTCCAACTTCAGAGTTTTTTAAACAGGCAATGTCTTCTTTTAATTATGTTTAGAAATGGGTCATGTGGTTTGGCGATCATACGTTCAGTCAAGTTGAAATTGAAAAACTGAAGACTCTGAGTGATGGACTAAAGACGTTAGACGACAAAGGAAAGAAACGCAAATACAGGTAAAAATATTTACCTGGCATGTGCAATCTTTAATATGTATTTATATACATATGACAGTATCGTAGTATATGTAAGATAAGCAGTGTATGTTTTGTTAAGCAAAGTGTAGTACATAATTATTTTACTTTGCTGAAATATAAATTACTAAAATACACCAAGGTTCCGCATGCATAAGATTTGTGTTTAACATTCAGCTGGTCTTCTCATAATTATCATTTCATGGCTTCCGCTTTGGCTGTATATATGGCAAACCTGAAACTTAGCTCACCATCTAAGTCGTGGTAGCTCTATGGTTTGAGCGTCTCACTGGTCGTTGGAAGGTTGCGGGTTCTATTCCTGTCCAATACTCAGAAATCGTTTTTCTGAGATAACAAGCTTGAAAAATGTTCGCATGTCGTCTATACATTACAAATTTAATTACGATCATGCCAGGACCGGCCCCCAACTCATACATACGGATAAAAAAATTGACTTACTTAATGTGCACCTATACTTAGCACGAGTTTGAAATTTTTGAATATAATTTTTTACAGAGGCAAAAAGACGAGGATAGGCTTGGAACAAGCGATCGGTGAAGCTTTAGAAGAGCTGGATCAAGTATGTAATGAATATTATCGTGTTGTTAAAGTAGCAATTCTTTAGTAGTAATTTTTTCTTGACTTTAACACTGAAAGTTTTACCAAAAGAACTTTTATATCTGAGCTCGTTAGATCCTGTAAATGCATGAATTCTAAGCTGAAAATGAATCCTGGATTCCGGGTAGTTAAAAAATCCATTGACCGTTGGATAGTTCATCCGCTGCGCCCTTAGAAAGGGACATGGATGAAAAATAGCGAGAATATTTATTTGTCAAGAAATGCAGATTGAATGTATGATCGACCAGCAAAACTGAACTTTCAGCTCGAAATAAATGAGTTACTGTATGAGTGTGATGTAAAACGATGGAGTCAACTTACCGGTAATTCTATCGTAGTCCATCACTGAGCCATTGAATATTTAAGTAAATTATTTTATCCTTTTGTTAGACCCTAATAATTAACAATTAGAAAACTCATCCTCGTTTTCTATGAGTGATAGCCGATGAGGCGGAGCCTTGACTATTCAATCAGTATTAATTTGATGTCGTATCAAAATTTAATTCAAATATCACTTCAAAAGTTTAGAGGTTGTGAACAAATTCCAAACCTAGCTCAGTGAATAATCAGACATGGTTTCACGCTACTCTGGCTTAAAAAGTTTTTAAGCCAGAGTAGTGTGAAACCATGTCTGAGTTTAAAGGTTATTATTCTTTTTAAAATGTCCGTCGAACTGAGCTGACGTCATTTAATTTACTATCAGACGATAGTAAATAGTAAGATAGCCAATCAAATTCACGGATAACTGATATGAAATGGCACATTTATACTACTGTAACAGAGTTTTTAAAATACAAGTGCATACCGTGACGTTTGACCTACCCGCTAAAACTTTGATTTTTGGTTTTCCAGAGAGACAGATTGAGATCCAGGCAAGGTATGGTTATCAAAAAAACCTTACTATATATTTTTTACTTACGGGTACTTCCCATGATCTTCCAATGCTCACGATCATGTCTTTTTTGCGAGTTAAGTTACTTTCCTTCTAGTTTTTGTTGGTTTAATTTGGTGTCAACAGCACGTTGCTGAAGCATAGTCTCGCGCGTTTCCTCCTTAACCTGTCCTCAAACTTTTTCCATTTTTTTAATCACGGAAGTCTTACCGCGTTTTAATCACGTTTACCTCACCTCTAATTCAACTGTGGCCCATCACCATCGTCTGTGCTATGTAGTATTAGGGACTTTAAGCTTTAATCAAAGATAAAAAAGAAAAATGCTGGCAAAATGATTCGGGAACTTTCGGAAAGTTACGTTTCTTTCCGAATATGGGCCATCGCTCCAAATTTATCCCTCGAAACTAGCCTTTTCTTGCCTAAATTTTCAGCAGTTCCCTAATCCTTTTGGCAGTTCAAAATTCACGTTCGTACACCGAGCGACTTCAGGCGAAGGTGGAATTGTTTTTGAATTGGATGTAACAAATAAAGAGAGTCAAGAGGCACAATTAAAACCTAAAGTAACCATCATGATTTTAAAAAGCAAAGCGCGAGGTGAAGAGTTGCCGAAGAAACTGTACGAACCAAACAACTTTGTCGGTTGCCGGAGATCCTGAGCTGGAATCTTAACGGCTGCATTATGCGTACACTTTCGTGAAATGTTGCACGCAAGCGTATTCACTTTATTGGCCATTTCAGAAAGGAATGAGTCAATGGCCCATGAAGTAATTTTAATCCAAGAGTGCGAGTGTTGTAATACCAGAAAAGGAAGCGGATTAGCTAGAGGACCTCCCCGCCGATTCTAGTCATGTTCTTTTGGGTCATCGGTCCTCGGAAACTTTATTAAATAAACCTCAATAGGCCTTCGCCCCTCAGGAATTTTACTGGATAAATCACATCGAGCAGGATGTTTAATGGTCTGCGAAGGCAGACTCCCCTCGTCCACTCCACCCAGCGGTCTGGGATCAATCTACACTAATGCCGTACGTGGCCGACAGATATTCATCGGCGACATGTGATTGGCTAGCGTCCTTTTTACTCGGGCGACCGAAGGTGGACCGAGTTATAAAATGGGCTCGAAATTTTTTTCGTCGTGTCGCAAGTTTACAAAAATCACGCGTGGGCGACACGAAGTCTTTGAACCAATGAAATTATTGTTAGGATCGTTTCTCGCGCGGGTTTCACGAATATCAATCAAGCACGTGGCAAAACTTGCTATTCTCTATACTCTCTAGTGTTGTTAACGCTTGGCAGAGAATGCCACGTTATTTGCCATATTTTGTGCATTTGTGTTTGATTGTATTTGAATAGTTGACGAGTTTTGCCGAGAGTTTTGCGCTGAAGTGATGAAGTCCTAGTCGCTTTCAGTAGCCCGAGTAAACGCCTGAGCAGGCGTCTTGTTCTTTTAAATCTACCGACAGCTCCAAAAAGCACGCTTAGTGATGACGGATTACAAACATTTTGTCGAAGTAGTCGATGACGTTAAGGAATTTTTTGCAATTGATGACTTTGAAACAAGAACTGGAAGCTTTGTGTAACTTCGTTTGCAAGAGGGACGTTTTCGTTAACCTGCCAACCGATTTCGGTTAGTCGCTGATTTACCAAATTTCTGTCATAAATCTCCTACTCAGCAGCGGCTCGGGAAAAGAATAAACAAAGGTACAGTCACCAGACGTGGGTCTCTCGTTATCAACGATTTCAGTTAAAGACACGGCACTTATGCTTAGCTTTCGTAACTGAGATACTTGCTCTTGCATGAGAGCAACCAACCGACTACAACAAGTGTGAATGGATTCATACAAAGCCAAAGGCCAAGTTGTTTCATCACCAAAGGAGTCATTTGGTAAATCAGCGACTTACCGAAACCGGTTGGCAGGTTAACGAACACAACGTTGCAAACGAATTTATACAAAGCTTTCAGTTGTTCTTGTTTCAAGTCATCAATTCAAAAAAATTCCTTAACGTCATCGACTACTTCGACAAAACGGTTCATAATCTGCCATTAAGCGTACTTTTTTGCAGTTGTCGGTAGATTGAAAAGAAAAAGGACGCGAGCCAATCACATGCCGCCGATGAATATCTGTCGGCCACGTACGGCATTGGTGTAGATTGATCGCAGACTATTTCTCTTCCGCTTCCTGGGGGGGAGTGGACGAGGACAGTCTGCCTTAGCCGACTAGATGTTTGATAGCTAACCCGCTTGATTATGGTTTTCTTTATAAATTATACACCTCACGTCAAATGGTTTAAAAGTCTTATTTTATTATTCGATTTTTCTGCATTTTTTAAGGTATATTAACCAATTGAAAAGTTTTCGGGATGTCTAGTTTGGAATAATTACGGTTTGTATTTCTGTTTTCAGGCTCGAAAGCAAAGAAAAGGAAGCTACGACCTTGACCCATTGTCATTGAAACAGTACTTGGTCCCCCATTCCTGAAGTATAAAAGATAGTGGACGGCGTTGGTGGCGGTCATCTACTGTAGCAATTTTATGTACCATGGCAATTCTTGCCGCGATGTTTTACCGACATTAAGTCGAGACTAATCAAGCACCGAGCGATTTTATACTTGCTCTGCGAAGCATGTAAATATTCACCAGGTTTACAGAGCATCAATTCGCCATATTGAAACAGGTACCACATTTGTTGTAGGTCTCCTCCATTACCCTGTCATTTGTTGCCATTTTTATGTCACACATAAACTAACAGAATCGCACATCTAAACTACTCGGCAACTTTCCATTTTCAACAGAAACTACTGCATCATATCTGTTTTGGTACGTGTCTGACATTCCATTGCATCATCGCGAAGATAATGAATTTTATACAAGAGATTGGTTAGCGTCAAAACATCTCTACCTGTTAAGCGCATTAACTTTCATCTCGTGATCGAACTTTGGAAATTATGAGGATTGGCTTTACAATCCTCCCTTTTTCTCAATTCTTACTCAGGAGAATCACCTATATCTTTGAAGTTCTCGTAAGAACTCACTTGAAATTTCGTGTGTGCAAATTTCTGTCCCATTATAATTCAGAAGCAAAGTTTTAATTTATTTGATTGAATAATGGTAAAGTTCTACGGAGGATTTGTCGAAGGGACGTAGGATCGTATTTGCGATCCCCCCGCAGTATGCTGTATTATATCGTTAATCTATAATAGCAAAAAAAGATGGCGGCTTTTTACATTTTACCACGGTTCCTTGCGCGCAGAAAACACCATATCTAGTTCAACTGTGAAATGACAAAGACATTAAAAATTATAAGAATGACACTATCATCCAAGTCCACGAAAGCATATCAAACAATTTCTGGATGTTGTTTTTACTAGTTAAAGTTTGCAAAGAAACGGTAAAATCCGCCATCTTGTTCCGCCCTATGGATTGTGAATGCTTCATGAAATGTGAAGTAGAAAGTTTTTTCTTGGCATGATAAACAAATCTTACAGTATAAAGAACCAGGTAACGGAGAGCTGTGAAGACCAGTCATTGTAATTTCGAAAGTTTTTTCATATGCAAGTTTTTTTCCCGAACTCATTGAAATATCACAATGCGTTCCATATACTTGAATAACAAGTACATTTAGTTGGTTTGATACACAAAAATTGATGGAGTATCCTTTTAATGGAGATTGAAGGATGCGATGTAAATTAGCTGTGCGATTTTAAAGATTTTTTGTTTAAAAAAAACTGTTGGACGCTCCGCCAAGGAAAAGTGCACAGATGGCGCCGGAGGAAAGACAGATGTATAGGAAAGGTGCGCCTATTATAGTGCTTGCGTGTGAGGAAAACGATTCAACATCTGTCGTTAAACTCTCAAGTAAAAATGGCAGCAAATTAACAGGTGTAAACTGGCCTTTAATAAAGTTTTCAAAAAAAGTAAAATAGTCCTGGTGAAGTCCTGTGAATTTTCACTGAACATCCCCAGTCAACTCATTCCAATTTCACCAAATCCCAAAGAGACTCTGTCCAAAACCTGACGAGACCGCAAAGGGTGGCGGTTTAATATTGTAACAGAATGTTATGAAAACTTGAATTAGGTCGAATCAGACCCTTTCTTCCCAATTAGAAACAACGTCTACTGCACGCAACGAATATGGTTAGGTATACAAGTCGCCATCTTTCTGGTTTTTTACATTCCAGTCGTCGAAAATGAATACTTTTCAGACACCTGCTGCTAGTTTGCTGTATAAGTCCATTTTTCCTATTTCTGTTTCGCTGTACATGAAGCTGTTCTTTTAAATTTACTCAATGTCTAAAGATCGATATACTGCTGGGTTTTCTTTTTGGCTAATTAAACATCTTTATCATAAAGTAAAAACAAAATCGCTAAAAAGCATCGCTCGTTGCAATTGAAAATTAAGCCTCACTTTTCATAACGTTGCTGAGTCTCTGGACAAAAGTGAGATTGATGCCTTCCACGGAATACAATAACATGTCAGTAAAACGGAGTTTTAACTGTAAATTTCAACGTGGTTTAAAAACCTTAACTCTGATTGGTCCCCGGTTATAGTCTATCACTGAAGACTAGGGCTGGTACACTGTAGCGGACTGGCTCGATGGAAGCTTGTTTTTGAATGTATAACAAGCTTTATATTAAAATAAGAAAACATTTCGTTTTTCTAAAATTATACGGGAAAATAATTAGCATTATGAACTTTCACGCAATATGTCCGATGGGGACATAATGATGGAAATCTATGTAAGATATATGGTCAAACCACTTAGCTTACTGTGCTTGGAACGTTACCTTGTCGTTATGGTCCAAGATATCAGATTGTATAGATTTTTTGATTTACTATACTCTGTTGACAGAAGCAATATCAACAGCTTGTAATTTTAATCCACACAAATGTTTGAGGGAGACTAAAGGTTCTTTGTACCTTGTATCTCTTGAGCTCTGTAAATGTATAATGTCTGAAATTGATCTGTGTATTTTATTTAGTTAGAAGAACCATTGTAAAGGCATCTTTGAGTGATAATTTAGGCCTTCTCAATTTAAGTATATATTTACGCATGATAATGGCATAATCTAAATAAATTTGTAAAGAATATCTTGCTGTGCAATTTGAACTCCGGAGTTTGTCACGAATGGTCAGTAGTCGTCAGTGACGTTTTATAATTTTCACTACGGAATTCGGAAGAATCGTTGTAAGGCGACGGTGGCGTGTTTTGAAAGTATCCAATTCCGTTGCAAACTGACTCAAATTTGGTTTGCATTCTGTGCAAGTGCATTCTCGTCCCCAAAACCTCTTTCTTGCTACCGGAACCCACTAGTTTCGAAGGGTTCCGGTTTCGACGTGCTTTCGTTGAAATCGACAACGTCTGTTCAGTTACATCACTTAATAAGGTAGTGGTTGGCTGTTATGTGTGATTTTGGGTTGTCTGCAAATGTTGTTTTCCTCTTGAAATCGATAAAGCGTACCTGACTTCCGCTAATTAATGCAAACGAACGAAATCTTATAAATCTTATATTGATGGATTCCACCAGCAAGAAAGAGGCTCTGGGGACGAGAATGGTGCAACTGAATATCGATTGACTGGTTCTTAGACTATGTTTACACGATACCGGTACGAGTTGAATCCGGAATGAAAACGTACCGGTTTCCAAAAATAAATTCCCGTCAACACGGTGCCGGTATGAAATCGATCCAGTTGGAAATAAATCTTATGAGCATGCGTCAACCTCCGAAAGTCCTGAGTACGAGGTATTAAATTGTCAACAAATCAAGCCGACAACTAAAATTACAACACTGTCGTGTTACGTGATGCCTCCCAAAAAGAAAATTCAAGGAAATAGAGGTGAAGAAAACGCCGTCGCACCCTTTAGTTGAACAGACGAAGAAATAGAGCTCTCACTGGATGTTATTCAATTGATGTTCTGCCAGGCCGTACCCAGAATCTACGAGGTTGCCTTTGTTTCTTCAGTCGAATGTACCTTCGACTGATGACAGAAGCCTCGTTGAGTAATACCTGGTATATTTTTTCTTTTTTCCGACAAAACGACGTAATTACTTGCAAAATTAAAGTAATATTAACTTGAATTGATACAATTAATTGACAGAGGGAATTACTTAACATCTTTAGCTCAAGAAACAGAGCGTAAACAGTACTAAACAGCGTGTTTATAAATTCGCGCGCTTCTGCGGGAGGGAAGCAGTATGGAATTATACCGTGCTGAGGCGTTTACAACCCGGTTGGCGTACCGTATTCATTTTGTGGCGCATTCAAGTGGATTTTCATGCCGGTATCGTGTAAACAGAAGGCCAATCCGGCATGATTTCATGCTGTATTCATTTCGTACCGTTATCGTGTAAACGGGGTGTTATTCTCCTCTCGAAAATCGTATTTTAAGTGGCAGGTAGGCAATTTGTCTGCACATGCGCGGTGGTTAACAGAGTCTGTAAATATTCAAAATGGCGGCTTTTATGTAAATGCGATTATTAAGGACTGAGAGGTCAAAACAGCATCCAAAACGTCTTTCGCCCCTCACTTTCATCATCCAAGTTTGGATTCTAGCTCAAACTTTAACACGTCACATTTGGCTTGATCAAACTGAGGGTGACTGTGTGCGATTTCTGAACATCTGGCGCATTTTCCTTGAGGATTACTCCCATTCAGCTAAACAGATCAATAAACATAGATTATTTTTTAAGTTTCTTTGAAACTGTTGCCATCGGCCCATCGGCTAGATTTTTGCTATCACTCGCCAAATATATGTGATTATTGCTGTTCTTGTAGATAATCGTCAAATTCGATTGCTTATATCGCCAAGAAATGCTTTAAAGACATTCTTTAAGCCCCATTATA
Organism: Nanipora kamurai; assembly: GCA_036872915.1. NCBI lineage: Eukaryota > Metazoa > Cnidaria > Anthozoa > Scleralcyonacea > Helioporidae > Nanipora > Nanipora kamurai. Next base: position 201,439 of record JBAHVQ010000392.1, on the reverse strand, counting down.
CGGCGAAAAAAGGCCGTACTAAATATCTGAACTCACCTTAAACTAAAGGACAACTATTAACAGCAAATATGAAGGTGAACACCAGAGACTCGACTGGGTGAAGTCAATTTTCTTCAAGATTTTGCGTCGCAAAATTTAACACTTCCTTAGTTTCAACTACGAAGCTGTTAAGCTTCAACAGGGCACAACCAACACGGACAGCAAATTGCCAAGTGGACGGATTTCCTTTGTTCTTGAAAATGGCTTGATCTCGCCTCTGTATTCTTGTTTTGATACTTTCTGTTGGGAAATGAAGTCGAGGGAGCAATAACGTCCGCGACTTCTTGCCTACCTGTTATGTTAAGAAAATTATATAAAAATTAGAGTGCTGCATCGGTAGTATTGAACGGCTTATGGATAGTCAAAAGGTTTGGGATACTGCCGGAACTTAAGAATGCTTAAACTGACGTTTCGAGCGAAGGCCCTTCGTCGGAGTGAAACTTTGTCGGAGTGTTAAAGTGCTGTTTAATAAACGAGCAGAAGTGGTAGATCGGATTTAAAACCACGAGGGAGTAGCCCAAGCGGTTTTTGACCCGATAAACCCGTTCTGCGAGTCTATTTAACGGCTTCAAAATTAAACTCCCAAAAGCGTCTCTGTGGAGTCCAAAAATTGGTTCACGTTGTCAGAGGAAAATATTAGCATATTAGAAAGACACGCCATGGCTTATTAGTATTCCTTATATAAAAAATACTAGTAAGGGGTGCTTTATCAGATTTAGTTCATACATTTGACGTATTATTGGTAACTTAATAGGCTAAAATGCTCGTCAATTATTCATGCTGTTTTCAAAAGTATGCTTTCTAGCCATCATGGACCGTCGCTCGTACCCAGAACTGTTTAGCAAATTAGTGGGCTTATTCATGAAGGGCTTATAGTTGGATATTATGTTCGAAGTTTACAACTTTATAGTAGTTTCCAGAGCATTTCTAGGCATTTCAAACAAAATAGCCTTAGGAAGAGATGTCTGTGGTATATACTTCACAAAGACCAAAATGGCAGATGTTTTCTTATTTTTGTTATACTTTTCAACTAGCTAAAAAACTGAAATTTCCATCCCAAATAATTGTTTCCAATAGCTTGAGTTTGATATATTGCTTAACGTAGTGCGTTAAGTGTTTGGAAAGAAAAATCTGAAATTCTACAACACCCGCGTCTCGAGAAAAGCCCATTTTACATTATCATTTTTGAATGCAATGGCTCGAACATTTTGTTCATTTTAAAAAGTTACACATAACACAGAAACATAAACTATATATCAAACGAAAGCTTAAATAATTTCTAACAACATATGTTCATGATGTATTTCAGCAATTCATAGTTCTGAAGTTATAGGCCATCTTCTTTCCTGAACTAATGTGGTGGAACCACTGCCTGGAGCAGCGTATTTTCCAAAGCCTCGCTTTCACGGAGTTCGTGATTCTGCGGTTTCAATTCGAGTTCAGGGGGGAGAAATTAGATTGCGTCATCGTGCTTCTGTGCCTTGCAGCGTTAATGTCGGCTAAGGTACAAAGTGGTGCTTTTATACGTGCATGTGGTCATAACATCGGCGACAATCTTAGAATTTAATTTAACGTCGAGTGAATAACATCAATCAGTAATGGCCTGTGTAACATATCTTTTACGAGGATGTTCACGTGTTTCAAAGGTACGATATACTGATACTTTTTCAGCGTCGTACCTGACAAAGTCACCTTAGTCTTTTCAAAGGAAACCACATCTGACGCTCAATATATTTTGTATAGGTTTCGGCCCAACACTTCGCTTCATCAACCATACTTGCCTGTCGCTTACAATCTACTGCAACGTCGGTAAGTTATGGTTTCTAAACAGCTCGTACTTTGAATATGACTTTGTGTGGAAAAAATATTAAAGATGAATTTGAGTTGTACGCCACCGTCTGATTCTGATAAATTGATGTTTGAAATTCTATACTTTACACACTGAAGATGGTTCAGGCACAAAGGTTTTACTAACAACATAATTTGTGAAGTATCCCGTCCATTTTGGAGTAGGCCTGACCCAGGAAAATTCGTATGATATGGCTCATTTGATGCTTTGGAATGAATTACTGTTTATTTACCAGCAAGTATTTAATTCCTCAGCCGAATTTAGTGAAAAGAATGAACATTGGACTCTTGCCTACAAAAAGCTCCCCTAACTGTATGGACTGTCATTTCAAGGCTCAATGCTTATGGAAACAAATTAATTTATTGTTTCCACAGCCTATATTAATTTCGTAGAAGAATAGAACAACTTAGACATGAAATAGTGATGGGCAGAAGGAACTGGTTAAATGTGTTCTACTTGGCAAACAGAAATTACTTGGTATTTTAAAAGAAAAATATTCACTGTAATAAATTAATGACTCTGGCTGGCACATGAGAGTGCATGCTTCCCTCTGAAAATTTTAAAATAGATGTTTCAAAATTGGTTCTTTCAATCAACAACTAAACCTAAGAAACTCTAAAAAAACATATGAAAAATTTCAGACAGAGAATAAATAACTAAGCCCTATAAACATCAAATATAAGCATTTTAACCGTTTAATGCCAAGGGTTCATCCATGTGAGCAGTTAAATCACCCGACATTAGCCAGATTAAAATACTAATGTGCTCTTGGCCCTCAACTCCTTCACTGACACATCTCCCTTCCATGAGTAAAATGGTCAAAAATTAAAACAATAAAAGTGCCCCATGCCAGGGAAGGAGTTGGTCTGTTAGCTTGTAAGATGCAAGACTTAATGACTAGTATTGTATTTGTGACAAATTTCAATGCATTTTAGCATAATTTGTGCTTTTGACAGAAATTTCAAAGAAAAGTTGTGTGGAATTCTCTCCGCCCCCGGGTTTACTCTTGCTGATTAGTTTAGGTTATTAATTGAAATCTGTTTGAGAAGAAAATTTCTTTTCAAACACAGGCAGCATATCCCCAGAAAACCATGTGCCAAAAGAGCCAAAATAAAGTCAAGAGAAAGTTTGTTGACTTAGGAAAATAGTAGAGACCACATGAATAGTAAAGTTGCTTTGGTGGTGAATTTCCATCTGGCATTGTCAAAAATAAGTGGCATTATTAACTCACTTTGGCCGATTTTGCATGCCTCAGTAAGTATGAAAAGGGTATTTGAGAAAAGACCAATAGTATTATAAAGGAGACCAAGAAATCTAAAGGATGAGCTAGTAAGATCCAGAATCTATAAACAGCATGAATTGATTTGTGGTAGGGGTATGAAAAAATGTGGTAAAACACATTGTCAGAGAAAGTCAAGAGAAACTTTGTTGAGTCAGGAAAATAGTAGGGAGCATATGAATAGTAAAGTTGCTTTGGTGGTGAATTTCCATCTGGTGTTGTCAAAAATAACAGGCATTATTAACTCACTTTGGCCAGTTTTGCATGCCTCAGTAAGTATGAAAAAGGTATTTGAGGAAAGACCAATAGTATCATAAAGGAGACTAAGTAAGATCCAGAATCTATAAACAGCATGAATTGATTTGTGATAGCAGTATGAAAAAATGTGGTAAAACACATTGTCAGATCTGTAAGTATGTAGATGAATGGGATACTTTTAGTTCGAGCAATCATACATTTTTTAACTCTGTTGAGATTGTATATTGGCTGGGCAGTAACAGCTTATTATAATTGTAGTATTGTAGTATTATACTAGGGGTAATTGGTATTACCTTGCAATAAGATTTTTTTTGAACTAGAGCCTTAAAGATGTCATGCGAAACATAATCCCAGAGAAACAGAATGAAGTGATGGAGTTTAGGAAAGAAAGTGCTGATAAAGAAGTTGGACAATACACAGTTGATCAGGTAAACATATATAAGGATACAACCAATATGTAAATTATCTTCAAATTATCTTCTGACTTATTGGCAATACTAACAGAGCAACTTGGATTTCTGCTGATTTGCTATGTTTAAAATTTCTCGTCATTGTCTTGCAATATCAAAATTTGAATGGGTCATTTTTACAGTGTTATTCAAAATAAGAGCTCTTGACTGACTGCAGTTTGTTTCACCAAATTTAAATAGTACAAGATGCTGTTTAACTAATTCAGTAGAGTATTTTTAGATTTATGGTGGCATGCGTGGAATAATAGGATTGGTCACTGAGACATCACTGTTGGACCCTGAAGAGGTATAACCAAACTTGATGTTTAGGTATCTTTATTATTTTCTATCTTTATTATCTTTATTATATTTTTACTGGATATCCCTTCAACTAGCTAAGCTGTTCTCCCTAGTGGCCCATTTAGGGCCATCCATCATGGTATCCAGTGTTAATACAAGAGGAAACCAGAGTACATGGAGAAAACCTGTGATGCATGGCTGAGTCAAACTTTACAACACTCTTCTCATGTGTAATGAAGGTTACTGTTATATGTACTGTATTTATCAGTTAGGTATATCTGGGTACTGACTCATGGTTTAGGCAGTACAATCTTATTCGTCAAAGCTAAATTGGGATCTCTGAAGTATATCTACAGTAGAAATACTAATTGAGGCAATTACACTACATTTCACACCAAAGAGCTGGCAAGTCTTTAACTGGATAAATTTAGGTATATTTAAATATTTGACAGTGAGGCAGAGTTATGACAATGAGTAGATTGACAGCGAGGACAAAACTGTGATTGAGACCAAATGATAAACTGTCTATGATATACTGGTACCACTTATAAATGGACTACTGTGTAGGCAGTTTTTTCTCAAACAGTAACAGTTAAAGGGTTGTTGAGAAGGCCCTAAGTAAAGGCCCTTGGTCAGAGTGAAACTTTTTTTTGCATTACACACCAATAAAGAGTCCTTGTTCAAGATGTTAGTTACTTGTTAATGTGTTTTTTAACAGTGAACAACCCTTTAACTGTTCCTGTATGATATACTAGTACTAAAATGTCTAATTAATAATATTTTTTTTTGTATTTACAATGTTTTAGGGTATTCGATTTAGAGGATACTCTATTCCTGAATGTCAAAAAGTAAGTTTGCTTAGAAACAAATTTGTTCTAGATACAGTGACAAGAGTAGTCCTGGTGGGAGGGATGTACTATTGCAGATCACAATTTTATGAAAGAACTCCTGTGACAAGTAACCTGTGGTTGGAATATTTTATCAGACACTGCAAATTTAATCATTTTTAATGGATGGTACCACACTTGAATAACAAAAACTGGTGTACAATTAGAAAACCTGCAGTGTTTTTTCATCTTAAGTAACCCTTTCAAGATAGAACCTGACTCAAATGATATATCAAAGTATTGGCATAGGAAGCAGGGGGAAAAGGAACACTTGCTCCCAAACTTATGAAAATGGGGGCAAATGTATGTCCTTTGGGTCCTGTGAATAGGTTCCTGTTCCTGTCTGTTTGCTGTTCAACATTTAAGGTGGAACAGCTCTGTACAGTAGGTACTGCTTACTTAATATGGTGTGGAATGCATGCATAGGTAGTGATCTTGTTGAATTCTTATTCTATGATGACAGCACTGTCTGCATATCTACAAATGTTATATTTTTGGATGTTTCCTATTGTAAATAAGCAAACAGATCAAGTGTAACTTCATATTTAGCTCAAAATTTTTCTTAAAACAATTTTTTAAAATCTGCTAATTCTCTGGCAAAAAAATCTGTTCCAATATCCTCCCCTAATATTCTGTTATTCTTCAGTGGGAAAAAATATATCCTGATACCAATTTTCAGAAAATTTCAATGAAGAAAACCAAAGATTATGTTTCTTTATTGTGATAATCATAAAAATATGCCAACATTTAATCACTTTTATTACCATGGTAACTTTAGAAATTTGCAGTTTGAGGAAGTATCTCATGTTCATGCCAGTTTTTATACACTCTCTTCCATTCTTACGAGTATTTTAATGAGAACTTATTAGTTTTCTTTGTCAGAAACAGACTTCAAGTGGAATAAGTCTATAGCTCAGACATGAGAGGAAAGTTCAGAACAGGCATTTGATGCTTGAGTTGTCAAAACACATATTCTGGACCTCTTAAGACCTCTTAATGGTGATTTCTTCATCCAGAAGTTTCCTCTGGCATTGGTAATAGGCTGAAGATCTCTTCAGTTTCTTGTTCACGACCTTGAACCAAAGGAATTTAGGTACAACATTTCTTTTTTTTACAGCTTGTAAGGAACAGCAAATCCAGTTTCACTTTGCCCAACTTGAGATCAAGGCGTTGAAACCCTCAGAACACTGACCACGCTCCTCTGCTATATCGGTCAGTTATAATCATGGCAATCAATCTTCTGGGCAGAAAACATAACTGAAGAATAAAGATTAAAGCCCAGCTTAAACGCCTTAAACGTCAAACGCCTGTTTTGAACTTTCCTCTCATGTCCGAACTATAGACTTATTCCACTTGAAGTCTGTTTCTGACAAAGAGACCTTATTAATTACAAGTTGCAAAAGTAGAAACTGTGGAGAGCCACCTTAAATAGCAAATGACTGGTATCATTCAATCATCTTATTAATTACTTAGTCATCAAATTTTGCATTTCATTGGATGATTCTAATGTCACATTACTTCACATTTCACTCTTTGGAAAAGGACTTTCGCTTCCTCGGTGTGAGGGTTCCCTGTTTTCAATTTCTGCAGTTTTACAACCTTTTCGTTTATGACACTTGTTGCGGCATCATCTGGCTGCGGCACATACACATGAGATAGAGTGCATCAGACCCCCTTGATTTTTAGAATGCCTTTATATTCCTATGGCTGTATAATAAAACTGTTCTACCTCATGAAAAAATAATTTGGTCAAATTTTCATGAATTTTGCTCAACATCTACTGGGTCCACATTGAGCTTGAAAAACAAGGGGAAAAGTGGTAAATAAAATAATGCATATGACATTAAAATAAAATTGCAACTCAACAACTTGGAGTTTTTATGCGAGATTACTGGTCTATCTGATGGACGATGGTCGACGGTAATTGCAAAATGTCCAAAATGAATCAATCAAAGGTAATAATGAAAATCTAGAAAGTCATTCTCTTGTTCACTTGTTTTTGCACTATTCAGCTAGCTTCCTCTTCCGGAGGTTTGGCCTCTTCTTCCTATCAGTTTCCACTACTTGTAGGACATTCTGAAAATGATCCTCCGACTTAGCAGCACCGGTGAAGTCGGCACTCAGCTTCACCCCTCTTTCTGCACAGTCATTAATGACATTAATGGCAGTGATCTTCTCCTTGGAAGAAAGATAGGATGGCAGATTTTTCCACTCACTGACTTCTTTGTCCAGAAAGTTACTGCTCAGACACAACAGACTGAATATAAACCAGGAGTCATGTTTGACAAAATCAACCAGTGTGGTAAACTCAGTGATTTCAGTTGGAAAACGTGGCTTTCCAAAACCTGTTCCTAAGCGATCTCT
>JBAHVQ010000392.1:183464-193914 GCA_036872915.1 Nanipora kamurai | reverse complement strand
CCATTCCTGCACCAGAGCAATTGTTTCATCAGAAAATGCACTTGAATCAAACAGTGTCAGATTTTCTTTACTGATATGGCGTACAATTTCAAAGTGTTTCCTGAACCTACTGAAAACAGACACAAAAACAAAATTTGGGAGTTTCCACTCCTCTCTCACTGCAGTAGCAATCTTCTCTGCCACTTTCCTTCGTGTTCTGTCTGCAGTGGCATATGAAGTAGCAATCTTGCTGGAGTCACCTCCAGACTCCTCAATGATCGCCTGAGTGTACCCTGCCTGCTCAGCTGGTGATAGCTTCATTCTTGTAGCTAATGAAACCAACTTTGGATTTTTCAGGATGTCATGCGAAATGAAGGCTGCTGTGCCAGGACGAGCTACTCTATGATGTGTTTTTCTCGTGGATGGACCAGGAGTAGCAAAAGCTTTACTACTGTCATCTTCATCTTGACTGCTTTCACTATCAGCCAGCTAAACAGTCTCCCTAGCTATTTCTTTTTCTTTTTCAGCCTTCTCCTGCAATTGTCTTTGTTTTCGCTCTCGAGATTCTTTACGCTTGATCTGAGATGCTAGTGCCTGCTCATGACCACCAAATGAGGCAATTCTGTCAGTTTTCATTGACTGAAGGAATTTGATATCTTCTTGGTTTTTCATAACTTGTTCTGCATCTCTAGTCCACAGCGGAAAGGTCTTCAGCAGATCGTTTTCGACCTCTTTCAGCTTAGTTAGTACACCTGGAGATAAGCATCTGTCTATTGGTATTTCTCGAATTTTAGCATTCTTCTCAACCAGTTCTACAATTTTCTGACAACTTCTTTTCTCTGAAATCATAGGGATGTTGCCTTTTAAATAAAAAGGAATGATTTTCTCCAAGACAATCTTTGCATTGTCTCTTTGTGTTCTGTTGGATGCAGTACCCTGGGCGGATCCTTCACGCCGATGAAACATGTAACATCTTATGACCTGCTCGTTGGTTGGTGGCCTGCAGCCAGTAATTTCTTTATCTTTCTCTGTGATACCAGCTCCAAGACCAAATATAGCTGCAGATTCACGAGTGTTCCTTGCTTTATTAGCGGTTTTTGCCATTTTGTCATTGTCTCTTAATGCACAATGTAGTACATGGCCGTATTGGAGCAATACTTCTAGAAAGAATACATTTCTGGGAAAAAGAAAACTGAAAGTGAATGACTTTCTGGGAAATTCTACATTTCTGGGAAAAAGAAAATTGGGAGTGAAAGAGCAGAGGACTATTTTAACCTCTATTAGCCACTTAAAATTCTAGGAAAATTAAAATATATGAGCAGGTAGCAGCTCACAATTACCTATTCCAAAGTTTCGAATATGACCACTATTTCAGATTTTCATGGTCATTGTGGACCCGGTAGAATTTATCCAAATTTTAAAATATTTCTTAGTATGCATTTTTGCCAGGGGTAGAACATTTCTGTTATATGGCCATGCCAATATTTTACCATGGAAGGGTCTGATGCACCCTAACGTGAGATTGCGTTGAATATGGCGTGCCTGGTGGTATCGCAGTTGTGAACCGATGCGAACATCATATTTCGTGACAGCTTTTGCTTTACCATCGCTGTTCTTGCTGGATGTAAAATTTTATACCAGATAGATATCAAGTGAAGCTTAGTATCTCAAACAAGAGAAGTTCTCTCCAACTTAATTTTCTCTAATGGTATACTTTAAACATTTTTCTTTAGCTTCTTCCGACAGCTGAAGGTGGAGAGGAGCCACTTCCAGAGGGTATTTTCTGGTTGTTGATGACTGGCGAAATTCCAACAGCCGCACAGGTAAACTTTGCTTGTTTTTTCATCTTCATAATGCGAAAAGGCTCATTCTGAGACAAAATTTTAATCATAGTAGACGCCTTTCTTGCCTGGTCAGTAAGGTGTGACTTTAATAAAATTGTATGGTTTTTGGAGATTGAACTCATTGCCTGGATAGGCCTCCCACCATTTTACTCTGACTTTCGCCTGTCATTGGACTCGCCATCGCAAGACGATTTTATACGCCTCTACAGGGAGGCGTTTAAAATCGTCAGGACAGCGTAAAGAAAGAGTTCAAGCTGAAACACACTAGGCAGTCGCCCTGGTCGCCCGACCAAAGCAACCACTTTGCGCGGATTCCCCACTCACCCGAACCTTCGGAAATCCGGATTCCCGGAGGTGGGAGTTCAAATCCCGCTCGAGTCAACTTTTTCAGTTGACTTCAGCCGTATAGGTTAATTATGAAAATATCGTTTCATATTACCCTTTGGTGTCTTCTTTGCTCAAATCGCAACAAATCATCAGTCTTCGTCTCTTCACAGTTCTCGAACTAAAGCATCAAAAATGGTTTTTCTTCTTTACCTTTGTTTTTTCTTGCACTAGCTCGACGTCCTTAATTAAATTTGAAGATTATAGATGCCATTGCAATAACCTGTGTTCGCTGTGTTGTGTGGTCGCTTCCCCCAATCGCGATTAGTTTGTTTCAAATATTCGCGCGACTGGCGCAACTACGCTTGGTCGCCGTGATCGCGCGACCTTGGCAAGTGCCCCATTTCTTTTCGATAAGCTCTTTCTCTATTTTACTCCGGGTGTCACCGGACGATTTTTCTCATGCAAAAGGTGGTTATACTCGACGAGTTCTCTAAAGCTTTTGAATCGGAGACCAAGATCTCTGACTCAAACATCTCCTAGACTGTTCTTGAGACTATTTACTTTTTTTGTGTCAGATACTTCTCACTGCAGATTTACACATGTGTGAGCATGCGGTGATGATAGACGATCTGCGAATGTACTTCATGCTCAAATACTCAAAAAATGTTTCTTAGCCTAAAAGAGGATCGAACTCATAATCTTCTGATGACCGGTCATACGTTTAATTAATACTACAGACGTACAGGCAAAATTACAATTTCAAATTACCAAAGCTACCCGTTTTGCCCCAAAAAAATTTTTCCGGACAAAAAGTCGAAAAATTACTCGAAAAAATTTTTCCCGACAAAAAGTCCAAAAATCACTAAAAAAGATTTTTCCAGACAAAAAGTCGAAAAACCATATTAGCAAAGTGGTCCATTGATGGACAAATGTGGTATAAACTAGAAAGACTTAATTTTCAGTTCCTATCTCAGTAATTTGTCGTTACTGTGATGGGTTCAGTTAATGTGTTAAATATGAATGGTGATCTACTAAATATCGTCAGCTTAATACAGGGACTTTCTGTTTTTTACATCAATTTAGGCGTCCATGTTTGCTTAATAGAGCTGTCCACTAAATATAGATTTTACTTTATTTATAACATTTATTTGGAATTCAGTTTGAGACGTGAGACCGTTGAATCGCTAAAGGGACACTTGATACGGGTTTTACCTTGCATCACCCAAGCCCAAGTAGTAGTGTACACTAGCCCGTACGATAAGTATGTTGCCTAAGCTGTACAACCCACTGAACTCTCTATAGACTGGACGGCTGACTATAGTCAATGAGTAGACCAAAACGTGAAGCCAAACAGGCCGAGACGAAGTTTATTTTGCACGTTTCCCCCAGGCCCTCATCTGTTGATAAAGGACTGAATACTTTTAAAATACTAATGTCCACTTCATTGTGAGTGACTAGAGGAAGCGTCCAAACAGGCTTTCATGTTCGCTATTTTTGGCTTCACTTTTTAACTTTTTGTTGCCAGATTCAGTCACCAGTGACTGATGGAGACTTTAGCATGTTACTTTAGCTAAAGCTAGACGATTTTACTTGTCAAAGGAAAAATGCTCTGTCACGAAGGAGTTAAAGTCAGTCAGCCTAAATATTTATCACTCATATTCAATAATCTCACCGAAACTACAACTTACCAATCAAAATATCTGTCCCGTGTGTTCTTCATTATAGGCTAAATCTCTTTCCGAGGAATGGGCTGCGCGTGCTGACCTTCCCCAGCACGTTGTTCAACTACTGAACGACTTTCCAAGTAACCTACATCCGATGAGTCAGCTAAGTGCTGCAGTAACGGCTATGAATAGCGAAAGCCACTTTGCCAAAGCTTATAGCAATGGAGTAAAGAAGACTGAATACTGGGAGGTAAAATATTAGAGCGCTTATCTCGGTCATGGTGATGATGATAATGATAATGATAATGGTAATGGTAATCGTAATGATCGTTGTGATGTTAATTTAGAATGTAAAGGTGGTGTTGGCAGTTAATATAACGATAATTGAGAGGATAGCTTTAGAGATGTATAAAGGAACTTTAGCTTTGGCTACGAGTGCGAGATTCTTAATTTACGCGCCATTTAGGCGACGAGTGCTTGAAATAAATTTTGCTGTGCCGTGATGTCAAAAACTCTGGGACGTATTGGCCTATAAACCCCCTTTAGAAAGCTTGCCGTTATAAAAAGTAATCTTAAGAAGACCTACAAATTTTATTATAGTCTTAGAAATAAAGTTTCAATGCCAAATTACTTGTTCGTGAAGTGACTGAGCTCTTGATCCGAGTGATGAAAGGCCAACGCTGTGATGGCTAACACCCCGAAATTTAAAAAGTTCAACGAATAAAAAATGTTATTTAAATTGAAGACAGATCTTCGAGAACCTTCTCTTACACTCCTATTGTCCTCCACGATTTATGTAAGCCAATAAGAAGTTTTTTAAGAATTTGTTTTAATTTTGCAGCACACATTTGAAGATGCGATGGATCTTATTGCCAAACTACCGACTGTTGCCGCCGCCATTTACCGTAATGTATATCGCGATGGTAAAGTCGCCCCAATCGATCCGCAGAAAGACTGGTCAGCAAACCTTGCTACTATGCTTGGTTTTGATAGCTCAGAATTTACTGAGATGTTGAGAATGTATCTCACGATCCATGTTGACCACGAAGGAGGCAATGTCAGTGCTCATACAACGCACCTTGTTGGAAGTGCTCTGGCAGACCCATATCTCTCATTTGCTGCTGGAATGAACGGGCTTGCCGGTCCTCTTCATGGTCTAGCGAACCAGGTACGTAGGTTCATGGCTCATCAGCGGTAACTCGTTTTCCCACAGTAATCTGATGCATCGAATACACACATGTCACTGTAAAATATTTCTGACAATAGTATATTGTAAAATATTAACCGACAAAATTGTGACGTGACGTGATGCAAACTTAGTTCAACATGGCTGATTACCTTCCACTAATTTTGGTCATTCATCACCTCTTTGGGATATTTATGTTAACGATAATGGTTAAAGCTAAGGTTAAACAATGGTGAAATGGTAGACGAACGTTCGGTAGTCGTCTGATATGTACCAAGCTCCCACAAGAACCAAATTTGCGTTCAGTATTTAGTATTTATGATTTGTCAGAATTAGGTTAATAGACAAATTGCTAGAATTAAATGACGATTTGGGAAATTACCAGGGATACTCTCGACAACCCACGAATGCGAAAGCCTTCGTCGCGCGAACATCTGTTTTTTTTTTTAAAAATGTACATTTTGGCCGCTGATAGTTTCTCTTTATTAAAAATATTCAGCCCTTTGAATAATTATATCGGCCGCCAAATGCACCAGACGTAACATTAAAAAACCCTGCTCCTGGTGGCCAGTTCCTGTGGATCATGCGTTCGAAAGAACTTCAGCCGTGTGGTACATACGACGGAAAATACATTTGTGACATTTCCTGATACTTCTTGTTCTATATATCTTTCTAGGAAGTGTTGATCTGGGTAAATAAGTTGGTAGAAACTCTGGGAGAACAACCAACCAAGGAACAGGTGTCAGACTACTGTCGAGAGGCATTGAATACCGGAGTAAGTAATGAAATATGCTGATAAACTCGATTGCAACAATATCTGTCTTGTGTTCGATCATTGCTTTGAAAACTTTCGGTATTTTTAAGTAGTTTTGAAATAGCACGTCACTAAACGACAGAATATCAGTTATGTCTACCACTTAACAGGGTTCCAAATGAGGCCAGTTATGCCTGGGAACCCACTCTCATAAGGTTTCCATTTTTAGGCAAAAAATTGGTAAAGCAGGCAACCAAAAAGTGCAATCTAGGATGTCTATATACAGGTCATAAACAAAAAATCGGGTGGTACTTGAAAATTTGAAAAAAAATAGGCTAATGAATCTGAATCCAGGCACAAGCAAAACGCCATTTGGAACCCTGCACTCAAACTATGGGTCAGTTCAGTTTATCGTTTGATAATCTGCATTTTCCCTGGTTTAGTCATATTGCTCGGCGGGTGAAGGGAACGTTCCAGTTTCATCGAAATCATTGGCTAGAACAGACACGCATCTCAAAAGTTTGAACCTGTGTCTTTTTAGGTTAACATTTATTTAAGATGGTTAACTCCTTAACTGCCACGGAGGAGTTTTATTACTTCACTCTGGCTAACCCCAGACGATTCTACACGTCAAAGGGAAAAATCTGCCTGTGGAGGGGTTAACTCGTTAGTGGCAGTTGGCTTTCCGTTTGACGAGTAAAATCGTCTGGCGTTAGCGAGAGTAAAATAATGAAGTCTGCATCAGTCACTGACTTAAGTGTGATTTATGGTCAATAGTGGTCATTGTGCAAAGTTCGTTTTATCTTTTTTTTCGTCACCTAGAACAAAGATTCTCTTTTATAACACCAATCCATGATTACGTACCTACCGTTCACTAATTCTTCTTAAATTCATTAATCATTCAATGCACTTTTACTTCAGACGACCAACGAACGATCGTCAAGCTCGTAACCTCAGAAAAACGATTTCTGAGCCCCAGACGGGAATAGAATTCTCAACCTTCTGACGACCGGTGAGACGCTTTAACCGTTGAGCTACCAAGACTCAGTTGTTGAGCTAAGGTGCAGGTTCGTCATATGTACTGCCTAAGCGGAAGTCACGATATGATAATAATGATGGAAATTAAATGTTGAACACTAACCTGTTTATGTGAAGCGTCTCACCGGTCTTCAGAAGGTTGCGGGTTCGATTCCCGTCCAGGGCTCAGAAATCATTTTTCTGAGGTTGCGAGCTTGACGACCGGTCGTTAGTCGTCTGATATATACCATGCTCCCACATGAGCCAGATAAGTGTTCAGCATTTAGTATGAAGTTTTACTTCAACAGAGAACTATATTCCTCTAGGCCCGTGAAGTCTGATATGATTGTATTGAATATGATTGTAAAATACTAGTCTGTTTGATTATCAAACTCACTAGTATTTGTTAAAATGTTTTTCCGATAAAATATAAGCTTACTGTTTTTAAATGTAATCTTGAACATGTCACGGGAATTAGCAACCGTGCGCAGTTTCACAGCGAAATTCGTTGAAATAGAGGTTATATTAAATGTACAAATTTTGAATTTGGGCGCCGCCGTTAAACTGGCCCACTTTGGATAGAATGCATCGTGAGCTCCCTTAACATCCTGGCTTGAATAACCTTGGGTCTGATTTTTCTATTGCCGAGACTAGGAGGTCAAAGCCTGCTTTTTAGTTAGTTTTGCTAAGTTTTACCACCTTGATGGCAGCGCCCAAGATTTAAACTTCGCACATACAATAGAACATAACCTTTAATAATTTGTTTACTTGTGACCACACCAGTCTATTAATGTTGCTGGCAGTGCGGTTTTCCTTTTCTTTAAGTTTATTATGCGCAATATATTATTTTAAGGCACGTGTTAAAGTTTAAAAGGACAGAAATGGTAGAATGAAACATACCTGCTGTGATGTTATTGATCGCCATCTTGAAATTTCAGATTTCAATCGCGTTTCAATTGTCGGACACACTTCTGATGTAAACGCGGAGTGAATTCACATTCAAATCCAGAATGAAACTGAATCCCGATTCATGTAAACACCCTGTGTTGGAAATTGGGCACTTTAAAAAATAGGTTTTAATCTTGTTTGGTTGCTATTAATTACGTACGCGATGACAAGTTCTGTCAAAGTCGTTAACGTAAGATAAGAATTATTGTTTTGTTGATTCAGATAGCTAGGGGAGTCGTTGTGATGTAGAGAGAAAAGGTTGTGATAAATAAAATCTTTAAAGGTAAACCAATTCTTGTGATATTGTTGCGAAGAGCTTGCACTGTCAAACCGCATTCGCGACACCTCTAATTCGCAATGAAAGTTTGAAAATTTTTTTCTGAGCCGAGAAATTTCGACGAGAAAAACGAGCCTGTCTTTATCCCATATAAAGATACCACACAGTTATGATTTTCCTCATGAATTATTAATGCGTTTTTGAAGATTATTTAAAAAATGGCAGGCGGTGTTCTCATCGAGAACCCAAATTCGATTTTCTTTTCTACTCCAGTCTCACAACATCCGCAGTATCCAAACGCAGAAAACCGTTAGGTATTTCCTAACCCCCTATTCAGAGTAAGTGGCCTGGCACGGTGTTCCGGGCAATCTGCTCTAGTCTGAATGCAGTGCCCAAAGCGATCACAATGAAATAGTGCCCTAGCATGGGCAGTCTCTCCCAAGGTAGTGTCCGTGCTAGGGCAGCGTTTCATTGTGCTCGCTTTGGGCATTGCATTCAGTCTAGTGCCAATGCTCCAACACCGTTCCAGGGCATCAATTCTGGACAGGGGTAATTGATAACATATTTATCTTAGAAAGGGCACGGACGTACTCTAAGTTAGTGACTGCCCAGGCGCTAACCAGTGAACTAATTATATCTTAATGAACTAATACATATTCATTGATCATCCTTGGACATTTTACTTTCTTCTCTCCAGAGCTGTCTACCTAACGTGTTATTTTTATTTTAGGTTATCCCTGGCTTTGGACATGCTGTTCTCCGTAAAACAGATCCCCGTTATACCTGTCAAAGAGAGTTTTGTCTCAAACACATGCCAAATGATCCCTTATTCCAGGTGGTTAGCATTCTTTACGAGATCGTTCCTGGAGTTCTTCTCGAACAAGGCAAAGCTAAAAATCCTTGGCCTAATGTTGATGCTCAGAGTGGAGTTCTTTTGACGGTTAGTTTATCATATGTGTAATTTATCATCATTGTATGAAACAGATCAACAGCAAGTCTGTGTTTTAATGGATCTTGACTTCGTTGTTTTTGGCATTATATGAAGATTTTTTTCTAACAGCTGAAAAGGCGTAAAGCTGTTTGTGAATATTAGAATTTATCCTCAACAACCAGCTGTTTTTGTGTTAATATTCCCATCAAAAGGAAACCCTAACCTACAGTGTAGAGTAGAAGCTCTGGTCTACCCAGCATTCTTATTGGTTTTTTTCCCATTTATTTTTGGTAGCATTATGGACTGAAAGAAATGAATTTCTACACTGTTCTGTTTGGAGTTTCCCGTGCTTTGGGTGTGCTAGCTTCACTGGTTTGGGATCGTGTACTTGGATTGCCTATCGAGAGACCGAAAAGTGTAACCACAGAATCCCTGAAAGCATTGGTGAACGAATAGTGAAGTCTATCCCTCAATAACAAGAAGCAGCAAGTTATCGCTTTTCTGTAAATTTGGAACACAATTGGACCGCTCATCATGGGCTGTAAATTTCTTTTCACCTAATCAAATCGTACGTTTTAACTCAACAAAGACCTTTGAGAGATTATTTACTTTTGTGAACTGGAAAATGGTTACATTTACTGCTAGGGAATAATGTGCATGAGGATGGGATTTGTTAGTTGTCGAGATTATCTGGTCACTGCGTTTTTAAACACAACCTGTTTTGTCCCAATAATAGATACTGAATTGAACCTGAGTATATGTGGTTGTGTTTTTCACATAATTTTAAGACTTCTCTTGCATTGGCTGCGGCAGTGGCAGCTGCAGCAATTGCCATAAATTGCAACAAGGTCTCAAAAATATTAATGAACGTACAAAAAGTGGGAAGTGTGTTCACGTAGTTTAACCTAGTTTCATAATTGTTGTGCTTTCGCTTCAGGGTTACGTAAAGTACACCCTTTTTCAAGGCTAACTTTGGACATTTAGATACGTACTTCTTATACAGCAGTACCAGGCAACTCTCTGGCATGGATACATTTCTCTAATGTTCAATTTCTTTTTGTTTAATACCACGCTGCTTAAGACCTCCAGCGTTGTTCTTTTCGGCGAAAGATTTGTACACTAGGTTCTCCGGTTCTTTTTTGCTCATTTCTTCCGCGCGGATTTGACTAAACTTCAGTTCTCGGTGCTCCGGTCCACTTCTTAGCGTGAAATCTTGGCCGAAAACCATTGTTTTCAATAACACATTTGTTGCACCATCGCCCAGAACACCTAAACGTCACATTTTTGTCTTCTTGCACTTCGGTAAAAGCTTTTGTCTGCTTCACGTGACAACCCACGCCTTTCCTTGTAAAATCTTTCATTTCTACATTGAGAGAAACTTGAAATAACTTAAACATTGGATCCTATTCCTCAATCAATCAATCTGTCTGTCTGTCTGTCTGTCTGTATATAACTACAGACGGAACCGTTTCGGCCTTATGGGCCTCATCAGTGTAGTGCTGATGATCAGGATGAAAGTAACT